>VZTN01010700.1:19839-87268 GCA_013400515.1 Erpornis zantholeuca
TGGGTTGGAGCCGGGATAGCCGCAGGCCACAGGCGCGCCCCCAGCGCGGCCCGCGAGAGGCGGCTCTGCCCGCGGCTGTCACTGGGACCCGCGGCTGCCCTACGGGATTGGGAAAGGTGGCGGTGGGGATAAAGGGCGCGACCCACGCGCGCCAGTAGCTGCCGCCCTCGGGAGATCCCGGCCCTGCTCGGGGTCTCCCGCAGATTTCGTGTCACCTCTTTGCCCCCTGCCCCCCGATTGTGGGCGGGTGGGCAGACAGTTCCCAGGTTGTGCGATGAGAATCCCGTTACCGCCCGCGCTTTGATACCGTCGCACGTCAGCTCTCAGCTGCTCCGAGAAAACCCTCACAACTTCTCTTCCTTGTGCAGAACTTTTTCAGTTCGAAATACTCCGATTTCCCCCATACTGCGAACTGCCAGAAGTCTGCCTGTCAATGTAAAAACTCTCTCCAAGGAGAAGTAGTACATAAAAGGTTCCTGTGAAAGAGTTTTAAAATCCCAAGTATAGTAGGCATTAAAAACTATGTAAACATTTGTTGGGCATTTGGACGCAATTTTTCTGCATTTAGGTGACTTTATATGGCATGTTTTTCCTTCCTTACAAGTTGTTTTAAGCTGATTTTACATTCAAATGGATGCATTCTGCTTGCTTGCAGCTACTAAGACATTATTTAAGGAAGAAGCTGGAAAATAGTTAAATTATTAGAGTTTGAGAGCTGAAGCTGCTTCCCCCCAAATATTTGAAATTACATAACTTTTTCCTTACAACCTTACTCCTAAATACATGGTGAAGTGTAAAGCATAAAATCTTCAGAGATACAAGGTGACGCAAATGAAAGCGTACTGTAAAGCAGCATTCTCAGCCCTCGCTCCAAACTTAAACATTCTTCATGCATGTTTAGTATAATCCACTGGCAGATTTGTAAAGTAATTGCTTGTGTAAATCACCCAGTAACACATTTCCCCCTTAAGTTCTTTTGTAGGATTGTCTGATAAAGCACTTTATGAATAGAAAAGCAATAATTCACATACAAGAGGTTAACTTGTCATGTTGAAAATGGAAGGTTGCACGATTAGGCACACACAGTAGGATCCCCGGCACAGGGAAAGGAGAACTCACTGATTATGTGTGGTACTCCTTCTATACCCATCCACAGAAAATGAGTTTGGAGCAGCAGAGATGTTTATATATGGAATGCAAAAGAAAGTAATATCAGAATTCAAAGTTTGTTACAAAGTCTGCCTTGATACTTTAGTACCTCATGCTTGGTAGCACCTCATTCATATGTGCACAGACAACCTTTCCTGACTTCATAAGTTTACTCTTTCACAAGCTGCAAATTCCATGGCTGAATCACAGCCGAAGAGACAAGCCACTTCCACAAACTTTAGTGAATATAGAACTCCGAAAAGCAAGTATTTTTGTCCTGTTCACATCAATTCAAATGTGTTCTTCTCAACAGTTTTGATTTTATTATTTTTACTGAGTATGTCAGCCCCAAGTGACCATTCACCTGGCATATGTCTTGCATAGGAAGGGTTAAAATAGGCAGGTATTTTGTCTGATGACTTGGCTAAGCATCTTACAAGCAGAGCTTGAGTGGAAAATATTTAAACAAGAGTTATTTTCCTTTACTTCTCTGCTCTAGTGAGACTTATTAATGTCTTCTTATTTTAAACTAGGAAATGATGCCCCCCACACCTTAAATCCCAGCCAATTCTTATGTGTGGCTGCAGCTTTCCCAGATTTTATTCACATTATGACAGACGAACTGTGAAGATCGATAACAGGAAAAGCACAGATTTCTACACGTGTAAACCTTGATAATAAACACGCCTTTTTTACACCTGTAGAAAGTATTACAGAGGTGTGTTCTTAGATGACAAAAGTATCTCTGTGCATGCACTTTTAAAATGAAACCACAAAGCCATTCGTAAGGAAAGATGAGAAGGACACAACATGTCTTCATAGTTTCAAGTAGACAACTCTAATGAAATACTCTATCTTTCAGAAAAAGTTTGTTACCATATCTTTATTTGAAATGCTTTCATGATACATTCTGCATTTCAAGTTAAAATAAAGCAGATCAAGAAGACGTCAATATGAATCTGTTTATATTCACCACAAAAAACTGTAGAGAACCTAATAAAGGCAAAAATATTTTATAAACTTTTTTTTTCAGGCAAATTATTTATTTATGAAATAATTTACAAAGAAAATTTTTACCTCATGGCTTAGATACGTTGCATATGCTTATGATTGACACAATATGTTCAGGCTCAAAGGCCCATATAGAATTTTCCCCCCTCTCTTTTGTTTTTTTTTTCTTTTTTTTTATATCCTAGCGGGAATATTTCAAAACAGCCAACTAATTCATGAAGTCATACAATAATTGTTTGACAGTTGTTTCCAATATAGGAAAATAAGTTATGTATATTGTTTTCATTCAAATATTTGTTGATTTGTTGTTAGAATGCTTTGACATTGACATGCCACAAATTGCATTAGGATAAATATTGGTTTGTTTTTTTTTTTTTATTTTATTTATTTTTTTTTATTTATTATCTTCTGCTGTCAAACTTTTTCAAAACCACTTAAAGCAAGTTTTATTTCACTTTGTTGAAAGCTCGTAGTCTGCATGAAAGTAGGTTGTTTTTGAAATAACAGGTTCGGGTTTCTCTAATAGATAAGAGCTAAAGAAATGAAGGAAAAGCAGCAAAGTGAGAAGATGCAGAGAAAGTGCTGCTTTCACTGAGAGGCATGAACAAAGTAACTTCTAAATAATCCTCTGGTTCTCTTTACAGTTAGGCACATTCTCCATTGAGGGAGAATACAGAGGCCAGTCACAGTTGCTTCTTGAAGAAAAACAGTATAACAGTCATTGTTTATCAAGATGACATAACATGCCATTTTTGCCTTTATTGTTTAATGCAGTTTCTCTTGTAGTTTACTCAGCGTAGATACAAAGAGGGATTAACAGTAAAGCATAAGCATACTTGTTTTACAATTTCAGCCTTTTAGTGCATAACTTACTTAAAGTACTAGGGCCTATAATCACAATGATTTTACCTGATGGAACATGCATTTCAGAAATATAATCCAACTGTTTACCCTAACACGTCATAAATTGCAATTCTTTACAAAAACCTCAGAGATTGACATCCGTTGCTCTTAAATGCCTGCTGCTTTAGCACACATCATCAAGAAAGTATTTCTGTATTATTCTCCCTCTGATTGGTAGTGTATTACTTGAATTCTAAAGACGGTTCTCTTATAATGTCTTCAGTAATGAACATTTTGAGAAGCACTTAGTTATGTGTCTGAGGCACTCCAGCGTGAGTTTCTTGAGATCATAAACACGGCAACTTGCAGGATTTCTGCAGACCCACGTCTTGTCTTTGCACAACTTTTGTCACATGAAATCATCGAGAAACTTTTGTTCTCTGTCTTACACTCTGCACAGAGTCAAGTTTCTATACTTCGAGTTGTGTGCCAAAAGCTTAAAACTACCACTGATTTTCAAAGAAATGGGACTGGGGACCCTAACGATGTGGTTGAAACGTCTCTGAAAAGAGATTATGCGTTGTGATAGACAGGGCAGCGCTGAGAACAGCCAATGAAACAGCATGCAACTGAAGAGCTAATACCATGGCATCATCCCAGATTCAACAGATGTTTTCTAGGGGGATTGGATATCTGGTAATGGGAAATGGAACCTTTCTTTTCTATGTCACTGGTTTTAACACAGGCCAGTAGCAACGAAAACTCGAAAATAAGTGATGCTTGTTTGGTAGCTTTCTCCACTGCGTGGTAGAAGAATGCCCTCCTGATTGCAGCACACCAGGGCTGGCTGGTGCTTTCCTGCACTCCAGTGGCACTGCTGGCAAAAGGGCCTTGGACGGAAGTGCCTGGAAACCCTGTTCCCTGGGAGCAGTCTCCCAAGGAGGGATGAGGAACACCAACTGGGCATAGACTGCTCCTGCTAATGGTGTGTCTGCAGATAGTTAAATAACTCTGGCAGCCACAAAAGATAATTTATCACTTTACACTATCATAAAATCTACTAGAAAATTAAAAATGCTAAAACACCAGACTCCCTAAAATCATTTACATGCAGGAATCCACATAATTGTATAGATTTTGATCTTAAAAATGCTATGTAAAAGGCATTCATCCAAAGCTCTGAAAAGCCTCACATGCACATACACATACATATGAAGTAATACATAATGAGTGTCTCCCAGCAAATATCAATAAAAGAAGTGGCAGCATTTCTTCCCACATTTCAACTGCAAGTTCAGCAATCAAAACAACCTGGGCCCTCTGTCTTGTCATCACCCCCTGCCAGACAGAGCCATTGCCTTTCCCTGCCTCAATTCCATCTTCATCCTCCCTCCAGCATTTCCAGCATTTCTGGGAAGGTTAATCTGGATTGGTTCAAAGTGCACTAAAGTGCATTGGGAAAAAAAAAAAAAAAACCTATAAGTGAGTTTAGTAGTTTTTACACTAGGTCCTATATGCAAGTATTTTTCAATCTTATTCCTGAGGTTTGTTGCTATATAATTGCAGTGTTCTGAACATAATGATGTTAAAAGTCACTATAGTGTCTGCTAATATAAAGCAAAAATTCTGTACAATTGAAGTGTTTGGCTCAAAAGGAATTTTTTTCCACTTGATTTCTTGTAAATACTTTTTTCTTTTCCACTTGTGACTTCTAACTGTGTTCAAATCTTTATTTTAATGTGACAGACTACAAACAACATGCTTTTATTGCAAAAAAGATTTATTCACATCGATATTGATGCAAGGTCTCAGATTTAGTTTAAGCAAAGAAATATCTTGCAAATATGTATATTTCACTTTGCAAAAAAGTGCACTTTCCATTCCATTATAAACCTCAAATGCATACCCACAATATATGGCCCAGGAGGTGCACTTGAAAATCTCAGATACAGAGTGCATTTGTAAAATTACCAAGATGCTGTCACTATTTCTAATTACAAATGGAGGGAAAGTCACTCAAGGTAAACATGGCAATGTAACACGTGGTCTGTAGTGGTCTCTTCCAGTCTCCTATGAAACTTCTAAGCACACACAAGAACACACAAATAGCTACATTCAACCAGACTAATATATCTAACTTTGAAGTGTGCTCAGTCCTTTGTGTAAGGAAGGGCTTGACCTTAATCTGGCTTTATCCTCTGTAGCATGAGCCAGTCCATCTTGCGAAGAACTGATGAACCACTGCATTCTAGGGTATTTTTATAGCAAAAAGGAAAAGAGATTGGCATGTTCACAGAATCACAGAATCATAGAAAGTCTGAGGCTGGAAGGCACTGCTGGAGGTGATCTGGTCTGATCCCCTTGATCAAGAAGGGCCAGCTACAGCCAGTTGCCCAGGATCCAATTCCTCTTTTGGAGACTTCATGATTCTCCCATGGTCTGCATGACTACTATAACTTGTTCCTGGTCTGAGACAACTCAAAGGAGCATTCTGATCTTTGTGAGCAGCGCACCCTGACCTGCTTTCTGTCTGACCTCTGCATAAGAATTAATACATATCCACAACTCTTTTAATGGCTAGTCTTTGGAAGCAGGTAACCTAACAAGAATGCTACCTTGATTAACACTAAGGCTTGTTGACACCAAGATTAATATATACCACATTCTCCAGTTGTGAAATGGTAGTGCCAGTGCCTTTGTTGAAATACATGAAACAGCAGTAGGCATCCTTTAAACTCATTCAGGTGTTTGCTGCATTTTCCTCAGTGGTTATCAGTCTTGCAAGAGGTTTCCTCTGGAAACAGTCATTCCTTTAGGGAAGAGCACATCAATCGACATGAGCAGCAGCAGCCTTAACTCACTTGGTTCAGCTCTCTCAATAGAAACCTCATTTCTGTTCATACTTCTCACTCTTCAGGAGCTCGATCACATGCCTGTACACAAGGTTTTACTAAGCACAGTGTGAATCAGGCAAAAATAATGCTGATGGATCAGCATTCGTTTACACTTGGGATCTTGATGTGGTAAAGTCCAGATCATGACCCAGAAAACATGTGTGTCCTTGTCTACTTCAATGCCTGAACAAACTGATTCCACAGAGGGCAAAAAAAGTAGTCTTTGCTACTTCGATTTTTTTTCCTCCTTCCTGACTCCACTGTTTTTAGTTCTTTTCATTGCTCACATAAAACAGACTTTACCTTATGACATACTAAAACATTTATGTCTTAAGACTTCTTATTTAACAATGGCCAGATATGCCCTTAATAAGCTGGTGAAAAAGCTGGGTAGTTTGTTCAATTTTCCTGTATTTGTTAAATTTTTTTTCCAGTCAGTGTATGCATCAATGGAACTAAAAAAAAAAAAAAAAAAAAAAAACCAAAAAACACCTAAGCCAAAAGAAAAACCCATCTCAAACCAAGTAACTCATCCCTGACCAATCCCTTCCCTCTTAGTGTTTTAGCATTGCAAAATACGCTGATATTATTGACATTAATATAATCATTGAAATAAGGATCATTAGCTATTTTTAAATAAAGGAAACAAAGCTATTCACTACATTATGACTAATATATGAAAGAGTTACTCATATGGTAACTCATAAATAGAACATTTGTGATTAATAGGTTTATATTTGTGGGGAAAAGCATCCTTTTGAAAGACTGGTGCATAGGATACGGGCCGAAATTATTCTGCACTATTTAGGAATTAGAGCAGTAAAAACAAATACAGAGAATTTGAAAGTTATAGCTAAGAAAGAGTTATGGGACGTTCATGAGCCCTTAGTCATGAGCCCTTAGCCAGAATGGCACATAGGACGCACCCCTGGAGGTAATCATATTGGTGCCCTATTTTTCCTTGTCAAGAGCTAGAGACAGCCAACTAGCAATCCAAAGATGCAGCGGGTAAGTTGCACACTGTGATGCAAATTCAGATGAGTAAATTCACTATTTTCTGAGGAATGCAGGTGATGTAATACACAGATTGAATCCGGACCAGTGGAGTGTGCATTCTCAAGAGTAAGCACAGAGAAGAGAGACACTTTGGAAAGTCTACAAACAACACTGGTTTTGGAATTTTGTACATCGCTGTTTGATTTGACTTTCACATGCTTTGCTTAGGATGTGAATCAAACTAAGGGACCCAAATATGAAAAAAAGAAGTACAGGCTTAAAACAAGCTACAAGTATAGCTTTTATGTGTGTACCTAGGCTGCTAATTATGACAAGCAGCCCAGTGAGGTTGTCAGGCAGAGAAAAGTAAACAAAAGGATGTATCAGAGAAAGGGGCACCTCTCCTATAGCAAACTTCATGTATTATTGAGAATCTTGAAGAGTATAATAAACTTTGTAGGGAAAAAAGTCCTTTTTTCCTTTCCTCCGTAATGCCATTCTTGTAGATACACAAATGTTAGAAGAAAAAAAAGGCTACTTGGGAAGGACTTATGCATAGCAAATTTGTTTTCCCCCTTCCCCATCAACTGTAATTACAGCCATTCAGACAAAGCTGGTTTTCCCAGTAGGACTGGCTGAAAACGCACTTCATTTACATGGCCTAATTGGGCTTTTTTGGCCAAGGTTGTTCTATACACTGACACTAGGACTAGCTACTTAACATTGAAAAGTTCATTCTTGTGGTTTGAAGTTAAGGATTTCATTACTTTGAAGTTAGAAAATTCAGAACGAAGGTGTCTCCTTTAACACTGGTGCTTCAGTAGTGTGTACATGCATAAGAATAATATCGGTAATTACACTGGCCTCAAACAGCAAAGAGTCTGCAAATTAAACAGACAGTCATTTTATTTTCTTCTTTCTTTATGAGAAAAATAATTGTGATGTATATGCTATTGCATGAAATGTTGGTTATATAGTCTTGTGGCCTTCGGAAATCAGTACAGTGAGCTATCAGCTGATTTCTGAAGATCTACTACAGAAAACGTTTAGGAAAATCAGCTTCTTCTATATTCTATTTACATTAAGTAAGATGTGGTTATTTTTATCATTTATTATTTTGTTTGTAGCTATCTTGTCTCACTCAGCAAGACACACAGTTCATGAATATGTATCTTACAACCTTTTCTAAGCCAAGTGCACAAGGTTTAGTTTCAGGGCCTACCATATTGTACATGTCCTCTACAATCAAGAAAGATTTTGCACAGTCATCAGTGCAAACTCAAGCTATGTCTAGAAAGAAAATTGACATAAATATTTCACCAGGCCTTGATGTAGACAAGATTCCAGGAGCTGAACCTGTTTTTCCACATATTTAATTGCCACAGTAATTAGAACACAAGGGTTCAAATCCACAAAGACATTTGGGTGCCTAATTCTCATTAATTTCAATTGAGAGGTGGCACTTACATCTCTTTATGGATGTAGAAGACACAGAAACCTCAAGAATCTTATCTGTTCTAAAACTCCCAGACAAATATTGCTATCAGCTTCTTCAGATCAGCAGGAGTTTTATTTTAATTCCTGATGAAGATACACCTTAAGCACAGAAAATTGCATTATAACAACGGAGACTGTACTTGTCTCACCACCTTTCCACCCATCCAACCATTTTGAACCACAGGAAGTTCCCAGGCCATGGGATGCTTTAAGAAACTCAAAAAATCAAAATTTTCTCCGGTGACTGCTGGAAAATTAAGCTGGCAGTTTATGCTGCTTTATGGTCTGATAAAACCTCATGAAGCTGGTGGGACAAGCATGGCTCTATACCCTGACTTAATCCCCAGATGTAAAGAGAAAGAGAAACTGTGATCACGGCTCCAGATGTGAACCCCTAAGGATGAAGTTTCTGGACCTGCACTTGATTGTCCAAGTCTGGGCTGATGCCCAAAGGTTGGACCTGCTGTTCTGTACTGTCCTGCTCCTCCCAAGTCACACATCCATATCTCTTTGCTCATGCTGTGCCAAAGTTCCTGCAACTGCACTGTGAGCCAGAAAAGGGAACTGACCCAGCAGAAAATTACCTTGTCTCTTTTGTTAATTGCCAGTTTAAAAACAGAGTATCTGGGACAGGGAAAAGGGTAGGATTTCCTTCTTTTTAGGGACTTCGTCAGGGAGGCATGTCTCCAAAGCCACTTGTGTGGGCAACAGAGAGAGTGATGACTATCATCAGCTGCCATTGGAAGGAGTTTCTCTCTTTTCATCCCTAACTACTGAAGAAGCCCAGGCTCTTAGTTTAAGCAACTGGGTTTGTTATTTGTGTGATATGAATACACACCCAGAGTTACATGATTAATCACAATCTCCCCACCTTTCTTCTTTAAACTTCAGTCTGAGCTTTGCCTACATATGTCATGTAACCATGATGATACTTGCTAAATAAATGTTAGAAACCGGTAAAGTGTATCTCCCAAAAATAAAGCTTAAAGCCAGAAGAAACCATTACAAGCTTTGGTTTGTCTTTCTGCATAATTCTGGCCACAGAACACTCCGTACTGGCTGTGCCAGGCTGTAACTGCTGTGTGAAGATAGTATATCTTTCCAAAGATGTCTGTCTTGATTTAAACACTTCCAATGGTGAAGGATTCTCTGCACTCCTAGGTAAGTTGTTCCGGTGTTTAAATACCATCACTTTTTGAAATGTTCCTGACCTGATTTAGTATAACTTCAGTTTCCAGTTCTACTTTGTTTTATTTTATTTTGGTTTAGTTCAGTTTAGTTTATTGACTTGTTTTATTCAAATGAGACCCTCTTCTCCATTTATGGACTCTTAGAGTATAGTTTCCTTCCCTCCCTTAATGCAAGTAGATGAGGTTTCCTTCATGCCTTATCCTGGATAATTTCAGTATCTTTCTCTATATTTTCATCATTAATTTAAATACTTTTTGGCATATAGATACTACACTCAGTCAAAGGTTAGACTTATTCTGTTCACTTTCAAACTTAAGTGCTTTTCGTAGTTCATGTCCACTCTTAGTGGAGGTACTTACTTCATTAGTATTTGAGATTCACATAATTACTTCATTAGTATTTGAGATTCACACATAACTAATATAACTAAAATATCTGTCCAATCAAGACTCCAGAGATTGACATTTTTTAAAATTTAGACTTATTTGTCAATACTCAGTGTTTCAAAATCACTTCTCACTCTTTGTAGAAAACTATTTTCTGCTTTAGGACTTTTTTTCCATTTTTTTCTTTCTTTCTTTGAAAAATTCTGAAAATTTCTGAAATAAACACAGCATACTTCATTCTCAGACTTCTCATGGCAAGAGCCACACTAGCATAATTTACTAGAGGCCCTAAAAATAAAGGATTTCCTTTCCAATGGTAAGAATGAATCAGTCATTAGTTGTAGTTTTTGTCACAAGCCTGGGCAGCAATATCACTAAATAGTACAGCCACTTTTTTTATTCTGACTATTATTGCTTGGGCTTTAGTGAGAAAATTCTGCCAGCTGAGACACCAAGTTACAATCTTTCAAATTAAACCAAGCTAATAACTACTCCCTTGACAAGAAAAATCTTCAGGCACTAACTAAGTTAGCAGCTATTATGCTTCACACCTAATCTTGAATATGATAGATAGGGAGTGGAACTACAGGGAATATTGAACAGCAGAAGAAACCATTGCTCTGAGGTGATAACTAACTTGTGACAGGGCCTTGAACATCTTTCTCTGCATTCAAATCAAAGCAAGTTGAAGCAATTTAGTCATGTGAAAGTGCCAATTGTAAGATTTGCACAGCTTTTGTCACCATGAGAACTTCTAAGCTCAGACACCTGCATCAAGCAGGTTCCAGGGGGTAAACCCAAGTGAAGAAGAAAGAGGTCAGCTGTGGATCGCTATGCTGCAGCAAGAGTGGGTCTGCAGCAGCTTGGGGCACTCACAGGGCACCCCCTGTTTGATGGAGACAGCACCTACTCCTGTCACACAGGTATATGAGGTTTTTCACAGACCAAACACCTATTTATGCACTAATGTCAGCAGATTGCCACTGTGTCTTGTGCTGGAGGTGAGTGTTTGTGGATCACCAGTCTGCTAGAGTTCCAACACAGCTGACCAAGGTGCCAAGAGGACAGCAACCCAGCCATTCCCACTGCTTAAAGACCAGCTCCCTTCAACATCTGATTTCCAACAGAAATGTGCCACAGCATGAAACATCAGCTGTGGGTGGTACAAAACCCACATGCACATCTCTGTGCCACCGGGTTTCATCCCTAGCCTGTGCCATCCCTACAGCAGCTGTTAGCCAGTCAGTCTCCGACCTATGCTCAACAACAGGGTCTTGGGTGGTGCTGACTGAATGCATGCTTTCAGTTCTTTGTGGTTTTCTAGAGAGTAGAGAAGTTAGTTTTGTTCCAATTTGAAAGCAGATCAAAGCTATTCAGCACCTTCATTTCTCTTGAGGATGAGGTTCCTGGAATGGCTGAGCACTGAGGAGCTGCAAGTGCCTGCCATGGAGCACAGCAGCCCAAAAGGTGTTTGTGTACACAGAAGTGAATGGAGAGCAGACCACAAAGGACAAAATGGATAACAACAGATCACTGGTCACTGAAGAGTGTGACATGCTGGCACAGTGGCACCTTCAGTGCTGTCCTTTTCTGCTTTTATTTGTTTGTCTGGGCAAATGTCTTAAGAAACTTTTTTGAAAAAATGAATTGTTTAAGTGTCAAATATAAATTGTGACTTATTTTAAACAATGCATGTATTTTAACGAGCTCTTTGACATTAAAAAGCATATTTTGTCTCACAACCTGCTTAAAGCAAAACAAAAAGCTAAGCTACAGCTCCTTACAAACAATGAAGGCAATAAATACAGTAAATTACTGTTTTATGTGAGACAATATACTAATGTTAACTGGAGCAATGAAATTAGAAAACAAACTCCCTCTGGGAACAATTCTCACACCCTTGTTTTAGAAGGAAGCAGAGTTTACTCATAAATAATTTAATGCATTTACTCCTGCTAGACTGGACTGACAGGTCTTCCATACACTGAAGCTTTGCTTCTCTGATAATTGCAAACTTTTTGAACTGAGAAAGTTGTCTAGCTACAAAGGTCTATACGGTCACTGTAGCACTATCTAGGAACATAAAGATGTGCTCTGTAACACAATATTACTGAATTTAGCTGTCATGACAATCATCATTTAATAATAATATTCCTTCAGACCTACTTCTGTTTATGATCATGTAAATAATCTCTTCTTCAGAGTCATATAACAATCCCTTAGCAACTTTAATAGTTGCCTACATGAACAACCAATAGAAAGGAAAAGACACATTATTATCTGGGTTTATTCAATGCAGTTCAGCCACTAGAATAAAAAAGAAAACAAGGCAGCTGAGTCTGTAAGCGCAGCATGATCTCTGCTTACAGACTCAGCTGTACAGCAGTACAAAAGAATCAGAACAGAAACAAGAACTGTATAAATTGTGTCCTCTGTTACCTGCCTCAGAAAGTGTCCTCACAAAACACTGGAGTTTGTTATTAGATTGGTTAACTCTTCATATCTAATTTTCATACTTTTACCTACTTTATTCACAGTGTTGCTATATTGTCGCACTGAAATTAAGCCTTCTGATTTGTTTTGAAAACTTGTTCTGATTGTTTTGAAAAGTCACTCTGGAGTTCCCACAAAATCCTTCATAAACAAGATGTGTTTCTCTAACTGTCTTTCTTGTTTTTCATTGCATTCATGATAAAAGAGGTTTTGATGGACTTCTGTCTGAAGCAATGGAGATGGATAGGAGAAGATCTCCCTATCCAATCCACGGGGTCTCAAAGAATTATATAAAAGCTGTGAAAAATAAAACTTCCTTCTTCTTCTTCCGACACCTCAACCTGTGTGTGTGTGTGTGTCCATTTGTGCTCTCGAGTGACACTGTATCTTTTCTCAGCTCACAGAAATATCTTCAGAGTTGTCAAGCCTATTTTCAGCACTCAGAGTACAGAGCTACTGTAATCAGCAGCTTCTTCTAATTCTCAATCCTTTTGACTTTATCTCTACTAATCACCCAAATGCATGTTCATATGCATGTTATATACCATCTATCCCTAAATTCAACCTTTATGTGGCTTTTCTTTTTGCAGATGACTCTCAGGCATGACAGCTACCCAGAGATTTCTTAAGACTCAACTGGAAGAGAACTTGGAAATTGGTCACTTGACTCAGAGACAAACAGTAAGAATCTTGGCACTGATTTTTCCCAAAAATTATTAATCACAGTTACTTATTCCCTGAATGGTCAGGGCCAATCTTGGAGACCACAGGCACAGATCTGTCAGACTTTCAGAGCCTTCTCTAATCTAATTTGTGGCCGTTCGAGACTGCTATTTAGACTGGTCACTAAGTAGCTGCAAACCTTGCTCGAGTCTCGGGGAAGTGAGACCTTTAGGAGTGTTGTGAAAGAGCTGAGTAACCACAGCATGAGGGGAGGCCACCATTCCCGACACAGCTCTAGCACTGATCCTTCCTGTGGAGCTCCCCGAACCACTCCCACCGGTGCAGGAGTTACCACTCTTCTCTTGCTCCTCACTGCAACCCGAGGAGCTGGAGGAAGATCTGATGCTGCTGTTGCTGGTCTAGCCCTCCCACAAATTCCAGCAGGGAAAGACAGTGAAAATTATCTGGGAATGAGCTGAATCAGCTGCTTTTGTGTCGGTGCCATGGCCGCGCCCGCTGTGTGGCCAGTTCCACCCAGCACTCATCAGCTTCTGAGTAGGAATTGGTGAAGGCTTGTGTGTTTCTGGACTTCCCCCCACACTGGGAGACCAATTACCCGGGTCTGGGAGTAAAAGGACTAAATTTAGGTCTCTGCCTTGGGTTTTTCATAGGAAAAAATTGGATCCCACCATCTCCATGGGATCCTGGAATGAGTTTGTAAAGGCCTTCACAAGAGATAGAGTTGTGACATGCAGATTCTTTTTTCATGATTTACAGGAAACTGGCCAGTGTCTGCTGGTGCAGGAGGGCCCAGACTTGCAATTCCTTGGTCAGTGGTCATATGCTACATTCCTCTGAAGACAGAGAGAAAAGCACAAACCTCAGCACTGTCATCTCGGTATCTGCCTCTGCAAAGGAAAGCAGCAGCCCAGCAGCTGGCAGCTCCCACCTTTTACATGTATAAATGAGTGACATTTAACATGCTCCTGAACCGTGTTACAACCACGGCCTGAAAGCATCTGGGGCACGCACACTTGAGAACTATCACAGTGTCTTAGAACGTTTTAAAGTACAAAGAGCAAAAGGCTGATAAATTGCTTCTGGACACTCATCTCAAGCATGTGACGCCAGCTCAGCATCTGTCACCATTTTCAAGTTGCAGTGTCTTTATCTCTGGTGCCCCACCCCAACAGGATTTGCACACAACCTTTCAGAGGAGAGGAACAGATACCTGCACCCGGGAGTGCTCAGGGTGGTAAGGGCTATGCAGCACCCAGTGTCAAAGAAAATAGCAACAGCATGTTGAATAACTGGTTTGATGTGTATGCTTCACATAGGTCCTTTTCAGTGGGTCATCACCCTTCTGTTGTACTCTTGTTTCCTAGAAATGCCCTGAAACAGGCACATTTACGGTGTCCTGATGATATGAAAATTCCTACATTTATCAAGTAAAAAACATTGCTGCCACTAGTGTTTTAGCTTGTGTCTGATTTAACTGAATAGTCAAACTTGAACTGGGTAGAGAATTGGTTAGATTTACTGTCATTTATGTTTGTTTTTTGTAGGATCTATAAGATACAAAGAGTTGCTACAGAGACAAGAATGAGACACTGAGAGACTTCATTTCACAAAAAGAAATAGCCGATCAGGGTTTCACAGGGGGCACTTTGATGTGCCTGTCTTGATATGCATGACCTCGTGTTAAAGAGACTTCTGAAAGTGTTTGTGCTGCTATTTACTGGCCTATAATCGTTGTAGCTGATATTGTTATGTCTCAAAGAGTAAATGGAAATCTTTCTTGATAAATTTTCAATGTGTTTGTTTATGTGAATGTACTTCCTGTATAATTATGGGCATTTTCATCACAGGAGTACATACGGGCTAAAATTTACAGATAAGCTTAGTCTCATCAGTTTTGTTGAGCCACTGGAAGTTCAGCCACTACATTTTTTCATATAGAGGAAAGAAAAATATTTTAAATGCAAAAAGGCAATTATGCAACTCCCAGAGGTAGCAATCAGGGCTTGAAACTCAGAAACTCTAGAGGTGTGCACTCAAAATCAAACAACAGCTTGACTTGATTTCAAACTTTTAGCTCCACCAAGGCTCGTAAGTTCTGGGGCAGTCCATCTAACCTATGCCTGAATCCTGCCTATATATTAGGGTGTTTTAATTATTGCGTCTCAGAAATACAAATATTCTCTATTACCAGTTTTTGCAGTCAGAGACACAAAAGAAAAAATCACATGTAAATGTTAAACTGGAAATATTCAGATTTGTGCATCCAGGGTAAAATATTCCTGGAATTTAAGAGCAGCATTAAATAAGTGATTATCTAATATACAACGGCAATACAGGCTTAAGTATTTTTTTTTATTTAATTCTTGCTTCATCTCCAACAGCTGTGGTTTAGTAAGGCATCCAACTCTGATAAAAGTAATTCCTGTGATAGAAGCTATACCACAACGCTTGGCACTTTGTTCTAATGTTAAAAACATGTTCCATATTTCTCATGGAATTTGTTTAGCTTCTCCATCCAGCCACTAGATCGTGTTATGTCTGCTGAGACTGAGAAACCCTATATTATCAAATCCTTTATTCTCCCATATATCTTAGTGCCCTAGGAACCCTGAACTCTTCTCTCTGCTAAATCATGAGCAGCAGAACTGGGCACAGTAATTCCAGTGCAATGGTAATTTAACTTTGGCAAACAAAGATTTCCACACTGGCTTTTTGTCTACAACATCACTATTACAACTCATATTAGGCTGACTATCCAACTCAACCATCTAAAACTATTTCAGACCATGACCTCAATTCTTTATGGATTGCTTTCCTTGTTCTTGTGTTCACAACATTGCATTTTCCCATCCTGAAACATTTTGGTTCACCACAGCTAACTTACTAGGTCATTCTCTACCAACAGCCTGTATTCTGTGTTTTTTATCTTTCTTTCAATCTTTGCACCATCTAAAATGTGTAACTTTCATATTCCACCCAAGAAATTGCTAAAAACATTATATGGAGTAGGCCCAGCTAACTGATGGTTGCAAAGACTCCAGAAAATCAGAGTTCTCTGATTTTTAGTACAATATTAGCTTTTTTTTAAGATTGCTGTTTTTTCCCAGTGTTTCCTAGCCAACTCTTTAAAAGTTGTTTTTATATACATGTTATTTGGACTTGCTGATTTTAAAATTACTAATTCTGGTATCTCTATTTATTATCACTCTTCCTCACTCTTAAAGTGGAAAGTTTAAAATCATATATAGTCCTATCACATGTTTTTCCTCAAACATAAACCATACACACTTATTTAGCACTTTTGCTTTTTCTCCATTGGTCAAATTGTTTAGTAATCAGTCAAGACTGTCATTTTGATTCTGTTTGCCCTCAATATTCCTAACATGTTCTTTTTGTTACCTTTTAATGGCCTTGTTCCATTTTCTTCTGAGTTCTTCCACCTCAAATATATGTATTTCCTAACTTATTGTCATTGCTATTATCTTTTTATTTTTTTGTGTAGGCTGATAGACAGTTTTAGATTAATACATACTAGGAAAAAAATTGACCAGTATTTGTGATAATCTTTACAGAAGGTTGAAAGGTTTCCCTTTAAGCCAAACTGGTTTTTTTAATCCTCTAGACTTCCTTTTTGACTTGGAGAGTGGTGGAACCACTAGTAGAGCCAACCAGTAGAACAACTTCTGGAATAGTAGATCAACTTCTACTTCTTTGTCTGAATTATTATTTGTGTTCTTCTGTTTACTTCCACCCCCATCCCACCTCCACACAGAGAGGGTTGTTTTCCATTGTAGAAACACGCATAGCAGCACGGAGAAGCCAGCAGAGAAGCACTAATGAAACAGAGGTATGGTGCAGAACATGTAATTAGATTTGAATTTGTAGTGTAGTATAGCAGCAAAAGAGTGTAGCTGACGGAAGTATCAACTATGCAAGAAGACATAGAGTGTAACATTATTTTCCTATAGCTCTGGTCTGACCATGGACAAATTATTATATTCAGTCTTGGGCCCCTCCTTAGTAATTTAGAAGGAATTCAGAGAAGAATGACAGAGTGATTACATGCTGATCAAATAAGACTGAGGCTATGGACACGTGAAAAGAGCTCAAGGCTTCAGCCTGGAGCAAGTTGTATCATTGCATTTCCATACAAAGAAGCTAAGCATGATTATATGTACACAACACAATCTAAATACATAACTCTGGACTATATATCTACAGAGAGTTACATTTAAAAATTTATGTTAAAAGGATGTTCAGATTGCAAAATCAAGCATTCAAGTGGTAGGAAATGCCACTGCAATTTTAGCTTGGTGCCTTTGTGAATATTCATGATGGTACAGCCTGTAGCTCTATGATCTGTCAACAGTGTATTTTTTCATACTCACATCCTGGATCATGTTTACCTCTGCTTGTCTGAACTTTATTCTGGTCTTCTGCTTGCCACAGCTCATGCCTCCCCTATCTCTTGTCCTCTCCTCCATCCACTGCCTGACACCTCTTCTGTTTGTCCATAACCCTTGCTCCATGCTCCTTAAGCTTCCCTTTTGGCTCATATCACTTCCTTCTTCTAGTCTTCTCTTAGCATTTCTCACTTTTCTCATCTCTCCACATTATTCAGGCCATTCCTCTTTACCTCCTACAAATGTCAAAGCAAAGAGAATGCTGAGAACACATAAAAGCCAAATCTCCTGATTTCATGCATGATATTCAGGCCCACAAAGGCATGATCTGCTGGTACAAAAATTATAAAGGCTTTTTCTACCTTTTCAGATCTCTTAAAATAAGTTCAGTCACTCAAGAGGAGGCAAGGTTTTGTAAGAGCTCTGTTGTTGTTGAATTAAGGTAGAAATTTTGAAGAATGTAACATAATGAGAATGTAACATAATGTAACATAAACCTATGTAAGTTGTGGATTTTTTTCCCTTGGAATTGCATAGTTTGACAGGGTTGGCAGGGGGTGATAAAAAGGATGGGCCTAGTTCTAGGGGTTGTCTTCCCCAGAACTGAAAGTCAAGTGTGTGCTGCAGGGCACGTCTGTTACAGCTTCTCAAGAGAAAAGAATGTTTTTCTCTCTTGTGGTAGACTTTTTCCCCTTAATCCCAGTCTTAGGGAAGGCTGACTTGTGCTGTTCTGTACTCTCCAAAAAAATAAGCTCAAGACATTAATGTAGACACTAAAAGTTCTGTCCAAATGGTCAAAGGAGGATGTATCAGCATGGAGCAAGACTAACAAGAAGTAATTGCAGCCATAACTGCAGATGGGTCTAACATCCCTAATATACCATGGAGAGAAAGACTGGCGACACAGTGGCTTGGGGGAAAACATAATGCCTTACAAATATCTGGCAAGTACAATGGATGGGCAGAAATTATTTAGGATTCCCTGAGTGGAAGTTAAAGCATGAAACATTGGTATGAAATAAGCTCATATGGGAACAAATGCAAGCCCTTTAAATTATTTTCTGAGCAAAAATATGAAGTGTAGCATGGGGAATATGACATGTAGCACAGAGGAGGAGCTGGACTGGATGATTTAGTAGAACTTTTCCACCTCTTTTCTCTTAAGTAATGGCAGAAAACTTACCAGTGACCAATAAGAAAAAATCCTGCACACTGTTCATCCAGTCCCTCACTGTCTCTTTAGGTGGAGATCCTGCTCTCCTTATGTATCCAAAGAGAGAATGTATCAAGATGAATGTATCAGTGGAAAGTCATAAAATAGTCATATCATCTTCAGTCATAAAAGATTTGCAGATCTTAATGGTTTAAGCTGTGGGCAAAAGGCAACCAAGCATCTTCCTTTAACTAAAGAAGGAACATTTAGTGGAAGTTCACATACAACAAGAAAAAGTCAAGACAATACCTTTACTGCTGTGCAATTTATACAGTCACTTGAGAGAAAAAAAAAAAAGAGCCCAAATGTATTTTAATTAGAAATGGACAGGATTATAGTTTGCAGCTTTTACATTGCTTCTGCACCTTGTAGAGAAATATATTACAAATTTCAGTGATAATTTAAGGATTTAACTTCTAATCTAGCCTTCTAGGTGAAAGAGCATTTAGTTCTCCACACCTACATTCTTCTGGATAGGTAAGGACAGCATAAAAAGTATCCCCTAAAAATTAATAACTTTCAGTCTGGTCAAATTTTCCATCTCACTGTCTCCTCCCTTCCCAAATAAGAGACCCTTATTTTATGATATTAAATAGCCTTAGAGTGAAACAGCTTACACATTCTTAAAGAAAACGATTTCCTGGTAGCAGGTTCTTCAATACCAGCTGCTTCAGGTGGAGACAAATTCCTTTTGGGGATTACATGCATTTCTAAATATTACCTGATGTAACTCTTACAAAAGACTATACTCAATTATCTGATAAGGTACATGATAAAAGTTCCTATGGCCTAGAGCCACAAGACAAAACTTCGGTCAGAAGGGTAGATGTGGGACTCAGGGAGCAGTTTAAGGGTGAGAGATGGCAACTGTTTCCTAAGTGGCCTGGGACTGGTGTAACTTGGTCCAGCATGGTGTCCAAAGGTGATTTCCTGGTGCCAGTCACAGCTCATGTCCTCCCACAGAGGGGACTAAGGTTACTTAGGAGACAGCCCCACAGTAGCAGAGCCATGATGAAGAAAGCCAGAAAAGTCCCAGCATGGAGTCATACTTGAATGGGTGAACACTGTAGTGGAAGCTGCTGATCTCCTCTCTCTGGTCACCAGTGCTGGCACATGAGGAAATGGAGTGAAGCTGAGTCACAGAAAGTTCATGCTAGGCATTAGGAAAAGGTCACCAAGAGGCTGATCAGTCCCTGGAACTGGCTCCCCAGGAAGGTGACATGGCACCAAGCCTGAGAGAGTTCAAGGGGTGTCTGGACAATGCTCTTAATTATACAGTTTAGTTTTAGCTAGTCCCGTGAGGAGCAGAGAGTTGAACTTGACCCTTAAAGGTCCATTTCAATTCGAGGTATTCTACGATTCTATGTATGTACACTGAGCATTATAGGTTGGGCAGCCAATTACAAGAACAATAATAGTAATCTACTCTTGCAGTTGAATAGGAGTTACATTTACAATTCTTTTTGACATTTGACACTACCACAGACAGAAAAAGAGTAATTATGAAATAATAAATAATCTTGTTCCAACTTAGAGGTGGGCAAAATAGGGCTTCACAGACCTTTTTGTCTTATTTTCCAGTAACTTTCAGCCTCAGTAGTGGACATAGCGGTGGGAGCTAGTCCTATTTCTCAGTTTTGTGTTGTGCAACAGGCACAAAGGCAGAGCAGGAGCTTCAGACAGAATTTATTAAAGAAGCTCTACCATTGAGTTAAGAGATGAAGAAAAGATTCCCTTGCTTTCTAAACTCCTTCTCAGAGAGAGACAATGTGTGGCTGGATCCAGTCTTAGCCCCAGACTTTGTCAATGATTTATGTGTAAAGGATTATACAGGTGCAATTGAACCTTTATACAACTTCATCCTGTGGAATTAAGGATGGCAAACCAGATATATTTTTATAAATATATATGGTTTATCATGATAATGATTAGATGAAAAGATCTTAAGCAGAATTATTTACTACAGAGTATAGTAACAACTACTATAACATAGTGCAATATGAAGCAATATTGAAGAAATTATATTAAAAGCAATTGTATTAAAGCAATTTTATTAAAGCTAGCAAACCCAATTATTAAGTAGAGGTTGATGTTGTACTCACTCATACTAATGACGATGGGCAAGTCTCTTTAGCTCAGCCTCAAGGAATAACCTTTAGGGGCATTCCCAGTCAAGGAAGGAATCTCCGTGCATATGCTCCAAAAATGGATATGTTAGAAGACCCTACTCTTAAAATTTGGTACTGGGCTTTTATATATGACTGTTAAATGTCTCCAGGCCTGTTGTGTTAGCTCGGCAGCTTTAGATAAGTTATCACTAGTATATCACCTGTTTGGTTCTTTATCCGGGTATTTTACCAGGTCTACTGTATCTTATCTCACTATCAGGATGTTTAACTTTGGGATTGATGAGTCAGGCTGGTTTCAGCATTGTTCAACACCAAAAGCAGCAGCAACATCCCCTATTCATTTACCACTGATAGCTTTGCAAACAGGGCATTGTTCAAGTTGTTCTCCCCATTCTAGGCAGGGTGTCTTGCTGCAGCAAAATAGCCCCTTGAGCTGGCCCGTGTGTCAGCAGTGGCAACTATGGCATAGGACTGTTCCTGTCTGAGTTCACATCATGTCCAGGTTTATGGCTGAACAAATGAACCTTTGAAAATTTTGGTTTAAAGGTTTTTACTGTCCCAAATTCCATGTTATTCTGTTTTCTCTAACTTAAGAGCTTTCCTTTCTATGTTATTTAAATATGCAGCTATACATGATAGAACATTTTACTTGTAACTGCTTCCCTATTTGCCAAAAGTATTTCTTAAGTCTGCCTTCTTCCACAAAGTGTCTCACCTCTGATCTACATAAAAAGTGCATCATGTTAATTCAGACTTATTTAAAAAACAAACCTGCTCAGCTATAGGATTAACACATATTCAGATCACAATATGCATAGTTTGAATTTAAGGTCTATTACAGAAGTTGCATATTTAGAAACTTGATAACTTTCTGTTATCATCTATATTGAGCTAACTAAACGTGATCCTAAAATGATGATAGTTGCAAAAGCTGGAATCCTGAAGCTCACATGGTATCCTCATTGAGGCAAAAGCAAATGATGCAAAAGGAGTTTTGAAAGAGTAAAGTAGAATATTGACTAGTGACTGATGCTTTATATTTGCTTTCTCTGGTAATCAAGGAAATAAAGTGAAAATCCAAGGGACACTTTCAGGGAAAGATTTGTTTCTCATTGGAAAAGAGCAGGTTTGTTTCATGTAGGAGAAGGAGAAGGTGGCTTGTGGCTCCCTGTTCCACTGACCCTTTATGTGGATGGTTGGTATTACCCATTCCCACCCTGCTGCTCTGCAGGGTCTGGAGTGACTGGCCAACAACTGTGGCACGCTCTTACTATCTGTAAGTTTTATAAAATACCATAGGTGTGCAAAGACAGGACCAAGGCTTTTCCAGGGGAAAATTCCCTGAAAAACAATACTGGTAAGGGTGGGTGGGAATGGATGGAGCATTGATGTGTCTCCTGTTCCAGTCAGTGCTACTGTTAAGAATAAGCACTGGAACTCCTAGCAGTTCCCTCGCTTCTTACAAGTCATCCCAGTGAAGCTGAGTCTTCCTGACATGTTTCAGGAAGGCACCAGGATCTGAAGAGGTGGACGGGAAACTGCTCAGGGTTCTGCTCTCAGCTCTGTGGGGCAGGATTTCTCAATAAGAGGACAGATAATAGTAGCTGTATTAGTACACGAGGGAGAAAAGTAGATCTGCTACAATCTTTTTACATCAACAAATAAATCATAATACAAAGACAGCAAGCCCCAAAGGTCTTTTATTCAGGTGTTGTTAGTTAAAAAGAAAAAAAGAAAGTCATTTATCTCAGGTAGACTCTGTTTAAAGAAAAGGTTCTTGGAAGACAACTCAGCAAGCATATTTAACATTAATGGGTTTGGGAAGAATAATTTATGTACATTAGAAAAAAGGAAGCCTAAAAAAAATCATAAGAACTGAACACAAGCCAATTCAAAATTATTTAGGATCTTGTACAAGTTACAACAGTACATTCCGTGACTTGTAGCCTAATATCAAATATCTTGAAGAGTCTTTACAAAATCAAAGACCAGACACTGCTCAGCATGTTAGATCTATGATGAATATGAATCAGTTCCACTCTCTTTTCAGCCCTGACCACCATTCCCATGCCAATTGATTGAAGTTAAACTATACAAATTAAATGCAAAATGAGAAAGCAGTAAATAGTATGCACTCAAAAACATGTAACTTCAAAAATGAACATTAAGTCACTTCACTTCCCCATCTCAGTCCCTCATCTACTTCTACTCTGCCAGATATCATGTCCTGTTATACTTTTCCTTAGACCACAAGACAGTAGACCTGGACTTTATTAATCTGTCAGAAACAGGCACATCTATAGTCTAAAACTCCCCAAAATGCTAAATTTGGATTCCAGTCCTGTTGCAGAATGCCACCTTCCTCAATAAATAGTACACTTGGCAGTAAGACAGCTTCACCATATTTTTTTTTTCTTAGAGAAAGTTGGTGTTATAAGGTACATTAGATTATTAAATCCTGGCTTTAAAATAATAAATAAAAAATGTGCTGTAACTGGCAAAGTTCAATCACACACATTTATAACAGCTAGAATAAACATCCTGTGAATCAGATTTTCAAGGGATGTGTTAAATTTTCCATAATTAGGGATCTTAAAGTCAAAACTCAATATCTTATTAAGAGGAATATCTCAATTCTAGAATAAATCCTTAAGCCTAATGCAAGAATAAGCTAGCTGGAGCTGTATGGTCTAACCTATGCAGGATAACAGATATGATAATGATTTTGTGCGAATTTATCATCTATGAAAAGGAATAGTAATGGTAAAAATATTAGCATTACAGCTATTTAAGTGGCTAAATTTACACAGAGTCAGATTCTTTAAGTACTTGATTTTTAAGGATACTAAGAGTCAAATGTGTTTTGGTGGACTCTGTGGACAATATCCTATAGCAAACAGAAATCAAGAAAAGGGAGCTATTCTACATTAATCTCCGAAAAACAAGCCACCACCACCAACAAAAACCCCAACAAACGAACAAAGAGAAAAGAAATTAAACAAAATTATGAATTGCAGGGGAATTACAAACTCCAAATGCTGAGAAACATTTGTTCACAATGGAAAGAAAAAGAAACATCATTTTCAGGAATGTAGTGGGTATACTTTTTTAATACAATTTCATTTTTCTTCAGAGATTTGATTCACTAGAAAATCCAGTTGGCACTTTTTTCATCACTGCCATTTATAAAACAGTGTTTTCTTAATGAAGATGATCTACTAAGAGATGAAGACAGGAGAAAATTTAGAACAAACTGTTTTACTGAAGATAAAGTAGGAAGTAGCAGTCCATGGAGAGTCCCACGGATGGGGAACTTTGAGGCAGAAATTTCAAAGGCAGTCATTGTTGGCCCAGTGTTTTTTTCACTAAACTTAATAGAAAAACAGAATGCTTTTTTTGAAATAATGTACTTTAATGGAAGGAAAGCTAGTCCAGGGAGAAGTGTTTATGGTAATCAAACCTTTTGTGTCAATTACCAAAAAACTTTTAAAGTTTAATGGTGCAGCAGTAGATGACTATCATCATCCCCAAAGCTTTTCTTTGTGATAATTATTTGTCCTGGTTTCGGCTGCCTGCTGGGTTAAACCACAACATTATTATAAATACCCTACCCTTCTCTTCAACAAGCAAGAATTTTATTCATCCTTAGCTTGTATGTTCACTTTGAATCATGGTGCACAACCCTAGCCAGGTAGCTGGAAGAAGGATGAAACATCAGATCCCCCACTGACTTTTTTTGCACAGGAAATATTTTTCACTAAAAACACTGAATTGAGCACTTTAACATACATTTTGGCATCTCCTATCACTCTTGTCACAATCTTTTTAAATTCCAGAAAGAAGCATTATTACTTGAACCCCCTCAGAAATTAATTTCCATTGTGATTATTCTGTTTAATCACTTCACTGGTGTCAGCCTGCCCTAACACTGGTCTCACAGACACAGCTCCTGGGCTGCCCAAAGCCCCAGGGCTCACACACTGCTCCAGGCATCAGCTGCCACAGGATCCCAGCCCAGCACCCAATTGGGCATCTTTGGCCTTCTCACAACACCAGCACAGTAAAAATCATGCACTAGGAGGGAAGTGCTGTTCTTATTTCCTTTTTACAAGAAGAGAAAGATGATAATAATTTACAGAAGTGCTCATAACTATTATTATTTATTATTTTCACTGTGATAGCATCTATGAACAGTCTGTGGCAGAGCTGGAAACAGAATCTAGCTCTTGTGAGCTTACCAGTCAAGTGCCAAAACCACAAGTCCTTCCTTCCTCCCACACTGCATGTATTTGTAAAGAATTATGCTTTTTAAAAAAAAAAAATTGTAACTGCTGTGGCAGTGTTAACCCTCATACCCCCCCTCTAAAACATTCTGATGCATATTTGGTCTAGGAAATTAGTTTTTAAGGGGATTTTCTTTTTTTTTTTTTTCCCTCTTGATCAATTTTATGTTTTTTCTTTAGAAAAGGCCATGAATGGAGGAAAATAATTACCACAAGACGCTTGCACATTCTTAGCAATTACTCATATGCTCATATTCACACATTCATGTACACAGTCACAAAATTCAACTTGTAGAATACATTGATTTCCAGGGTATTCTCAGCTGGTGACTGATCAAACACTGAAAGCATTTAACCTCTCTCACACTCTACAAATACAAGTAAGAGGAAGTGAGAAAAAAAAAGGAACTAGCAAAGTTTCAAACAATGGAGTCAAAGAAAAAGGTCTGCATACAGTTTTTTTACCACGACCACAACAAAATGTAAGTCTTTTAATTTTCATTCCTATAGAAGCACAGATTGCTGTGGATCCTGCTTTCAAAAGTCACAGTGGGTAAAAAGGGCAGGAAAAGAGCTTCATGAGCCAGGATAGGAGGAGCCCTTCAGAATCTTTTA
This sequence comes from Erpornis zantholeuca, assembly GCA_013400515.1. Classification (NCBI taxonomy): domain Eukaryota; kingdom Metazoa; phylum Chordata; class Aves; order Passeriformes; family Timaliidae; genus Erpornis; species Erpornis zantholeuca. Next base: position 45,627 of record VZTN01010700.1, read on the forward strand.
AAATATGTAAATAACTTTTCTGCTGAATGTGGCTCTGATTAAACAAAGCCATTATTATTAGCTTTTAAAAACTGTAATTCTGAAATATATGCAGCAACTTGCCAAGTAACAGTGCTGAGACACTTGTTTCCTATTCTCCTCACTCCCATCCTAGTTTTCCTCTCTTCACTATCCATATTATTCTCATTCCTAACTTTGGGCACCATACTGATTAACCCAGTGGGGCCCAGGTCCATGATTTGTCTTCTAGAGGCTACTGCAACACGGAGTGCATGTAAGTAGCCATAATTGCAGTCTCCTGACAGCACTGGGCACGGTGCTTATTACCATGAGTAGTCTCATTGAAGTCAACGACACTGCTTTATTCCAGGAGTAGTTACAGTGCAGTTAATGGCACTCTTCAGTAGGGTAAACACCACACCCTATGAAAGTGTTTAAAACATCAGGACTTTATAAGCTATTCTGGCCAGGTAATCTGTCTTTATTTGTCATGCTGAGCATCACACACGATTATGACATGATGTATTACAAATTAGAAATGCAGTAACTTCAGCTGTTAGATGTAGGTTTTTCCACTTTATAGTTGTTTCACTCTTTACAGAAACATGGCAGTTTTGTTAGAACTCAGACTCTAAGTGCATTTTTCTCTAATTTATCTATGTACATCTAAATCTTATGCATATTTTTCAACTGGACTGTAGTTCAGATGACCATAATAGGACCACCGGATACATTTAGTGCTTCAAGCATTGTGCTACTTGAGTCAGAATTTCCCAAGATTTATCTGTCTTTGGAATCAAGGGGTAAAAAAAATACATTCATTAAAAAGAAGAGTAACTCTCAGCAGGTCTTTTTTGTGCATGCAGATTTGAAGATCACACTGGAGCTCCAATTATGTCCTGAGTGACCTTGGTCACTTCATGTTTTTCTCAATCACTATGTGGTTCCCCTTTTTGTTGTTGTTGTTTTTGTTGTTGTTGTTGGGTTTTTTGTTTATTTTTGAGGGAGAAAGAGTTGAGTTTCAACAGAATTGAGTGTTTTGCAAAGCAGCATGTTTGTCTGGGAAGGACTATCTTGCACAGATATGACTGAGTTACAATCAGGTGTGGTGGCCGAAAAGATTAATGAAGAAGCCAGGAACTCTGTTGTTCAGCAATTTCAGTGAAAATTGAACTACCCTGTATGCTGGGAGAGAATTTCTTAGAGAAGCAGGACATGGCATAGCATTAGCCAGATGGGAGAGCCACCTACATGGGTCTTCCTCCTAAAGGAGTTGAAATTCTAGAGGAATGGAGAACATTGTGTGCTTGTGTGTGTGTGTGTTTGAAGCTGAAAGCGCTTCAACCTATCTGTATACATCACATTCCTATTTAGGAATATCTTTTTAGGTGCTTGTATATTCCAAAATACTGCAATGAGAAGGAAAGCAAAATGGATAGAGTGAAATGGTTAGTGGAGGCAAAATTGCAGGGGGCAGGCCAGAGTGCCCTGAAGACAAGACAAACACACTAGATTATTCCGGCAACCAAAGCTTTCTCCTTGTAATAAAGCTTAAACAGAAAAATTGCACAAAATGATTATGCATTTCTTGATAGAAAAATTTCTCTTTCATTAAAAACCAACAAAAAGTAACTCAACCCAACAAAAAGCAACTCAAGTAAATCCAATGAGAAAAACAAAGCAAAGCAGAAAAAGCTTTGTTTAAATTGATTTAGGTTTGCTTAGAGGTATTTTGTGCCCTTCCTGAAGAACAGGTGTAGCAAATCCTAAGTTTCTGAAAAGCAGGGAATTCATGTTCAGATCTCTCAGTTCAAATTTTGGAAACCTGAGGAATTCAAGTTCTAATTTGCCTCCATCTGTCCTACTCTCAAGCACTTAGCTTCATAAAAAGATCAGCACATCAACGATTTTTGAAAAAGAGTTATTTACAGTGCCTTCATGATTCTGCAGATGACTCAGTCTAACACTTTTCTTTGACTTGCCAGTCTGTAAACCCACAGACCACACGTATCTCCCATCTAGCTGATGATGATCTCAGTACCCTACCACTGGTAATGTACACATGACAGTGCAGAAACGAGGTAGAGGCTCTTCCCAGGTGCATCAGTATCTCCTCCCTTTGATGGTGAATGCAGGAGTCACTGACAGGCATTCACATCCACACCCAGAGAGACATGACTGCTCCCCAGGCAGCTCTTAGAGCCCCTGTCCTGCTGCACTGCTCCATCCTATCCTTCTATCTCTGCACATACACCTCATACACCCAGAGGCAGAAAAGCCCCTGGGGATTCCCCAGCAATGTGCAACTTCCAGAGGGCACAATTAGGCTGCAGGGCCATGTCATTTAACTCTTTGCTTTCCAGCTTTCCAAACTGTGAATTTTGCAGTGCCTGTGGAGTGAGACCGCATTTTTTTAATTAATAAAACACTGTTTGCCTCTTAGTGACTGTGTTAAATATTCCAGGGAATGACTTTATAGCAGGTATATTTATCAGTGTTTTTCAAGCCATCACGGCAGAGCATGTGAAGAAAGCAAAAGATCCAATTCATAACTGAGTATTTACCCCATGAGACTGATTTTAAGTGCTGCGATAATTTGATTACTGTGTATTTTCAGTGAAAATAGTTCCAGTAACTTGGTGCTTCTTATAAAAGTGCTTCTAGTGTGTTTAAAAATGAAGCAGCTGTTCAGAGTTTGAGTGGTAAATACGTTTAAGAGAAAGCAGCTACCTGTTTTCATGTGTAATCTGCAAATAAAACAATAGACAAAATAGCTGAAGTAAACAGGAACTAAACATTCACAGTGGAGAGCTGGAGCTAATATTGTGTCACAGAAAAATGCATAGATCTATCGTGTAACACAGCCAGTATTTTTAATGTTCCTTCATGGAGCTGGGATGGCATATCTTGCACAAGATACGTGAAGATCAATTAATAGTTAGGATGAAAGGGCCAAAAATCTGCACCGCCGTCTTATCGCCCTGAGGCTTTGAGTTCAGCAAAGAAACACAAACCTTGCCAGTAAACTTATCATCCAGGGCTTTGCAGCTGGCAGTCTGTGGAAAGCTTGATTTAAAAACTAAGTCTCAAGGTGTGCTTCAAGCTCCTCGTATGTTCAAAATAGGACTGGGTTCAGGTTTAGACATGCTGTCAGCAGGCAAAGGACTGGGCCTGCTCCTGAGGATGCCCAGGAGCTTCTTTTGGCGCATTTAAATGTTAAGGAGCATAAGAGTTAGGAGGCATGTCTAGCCTTTGAGCCAGCTGGAATACATACTTGTCTCAGCAGCACATTACCTCCACAACCCACATATGCACCGTTTCCAAATCAGTAAAACAATAAATTCCTTTCAATCTCCTGTGGCAACACTTCCTGAGACATTTTACTGAGCAAAGTAGATGGTGCTTTTAATACTCGATTAGGGACAAACCACTGTCACTACGGGTGACACTAAGGGTGGCAAGGTAAGTGTATGTACAAGGTACCTGAAGTGCCAGAAAGTAGGTCCCGAAGTAAAATGATCCTGTGAGTGTTTACTTTTGGGAGAGGTGGGCAGTGGAAGGCTGCTGTGCCTTTCTGGCTGTGCTCAGCTATGAAGCACAAGTGGAAAGCTGTGAGCTCTCAAAGCAAACAAATTCCCAAACTCTTTAATACCTCCATGTCTGTAAGGGACAGGCAATTTCAAAACAAAAGTTTATCTCTGCTGTTAATACAGACACTGTATCACTGTTTTTAATACCAGGCACTTAGATACTGCCATGAAATGATAGCTGTGTGAATTCACAAATGTGTGTTTACATGCAGTGAAGAGACAGCAAATATATACAAACAGCCTGGACTACTCTTAATGTAGTATACGCTTAAATGTTGAGAGAAAATGCTGTAATAAATCCCACGGCAGTTATTTTTCTTAGCTCATGACTCTCCTTTTAATTGTTATTCCTATGTAAAACATTTGAACTATACCTCTAAATGTGGAAAAGGCAGCCTAATGTGATGGGGAAGGACAGTTGACAGCAGGCAGATTGCATTGCTTACTGGAGAATGATTCTTTTCCAGATTGTTTTGTCCTTCTGGACAGAGTGCCAAAAATTATAGGTATAAATGGCAGTTTAAACAAAGCTCAGTTTAAATTCAGATGCGAATTGTGCAACCAGACTGCATATCAGCACATGTGCTGGGGACACAGGCAGAGGGCTCTTTTCAATCCCTGCATTTGAAACTGGTGGAAAAATCCATCCTTGCTTAAAGGTTACCTTAAGGAGACACTAGTCTCTGTGACTAGGTAATTATGACATTTTGTGTATCTCTAATAAAACCATGTATCTTTATTTTCAGCTTTAAAAAGAAAGTATTAAAAAGCCCTGGCCACAGAAAGCTTTTTATGAATATGACCCTTTGTCCCAGGTATGTATTGCATCAGGAAGAACAGTGACATAGTTGTTGCTTAATTTTAGAAGGAAAAAGGTTTTAAATTTCAGAGCAAGAGAAAATATTAATATTTTTATAGGGAATAATTTCTGAAATAACTGCTAGTAGAAAAAACAGAAGCAGCTTGGGATAGTATCTAACATCCCATGCGGATTATTTGTTGAGGATTTTAATTTTTTGTACCAACATACCTGTTCCCATAAGAAACAGATCTCTGTTTTCTTAAAAACCCTCAGTGTGTCATTGCTGTTTTTACAGTTTCTTCAGCTTAAAAACAATAAGAAAACTACTTACCTGGCATTTTGTTAATTGCTCCAAGATATATGTACAGTAAAAAGGATTAGAGTATATCCCTCTTCTAAGGTCAGATGAATATTTTAAAACATAGATACCATAATAAATAACACTGAGCAAGTATAACACACGCATAGTGTAAGATAATAGAATGTTAGCATTAATAGGAATTAGTTTCCAGTTGTAACAATTTTCCAAAGGAATACATTTATAAATTAAGCATTTTATTTCTATTCTTATGTCAAATTTTCCTCTCAGCAGACATTTTCCCAGATAAAAACTCTAGTAGTGCCACCTTGGTATCTCTGAGGATCATATTCCCTTCTTGAAAATGTTTGTGGGTGTTGGGAAAAATAAATAAAAAAAAAAGCTGGGGCGTGGGGAGGGAAAGAAAAAAAAAGAGAGAGAAAAAAATTGACTGTCTTACTGGATGGAGCCTCAAAGGCTGTCTTGATGCAAGTGTTACTTTAACCATGTGAACATGGTTTCCATTTTTAAAAAAAAACCCTAGATTAAAACATGAACAAACTGTCCATTGAGCTTTAATGTTTCTTTGTTTCTTTGATGGTTAGCAGATTTCTGCTTCATAGATTGCCTCCTCCCCATACATTCTGAAAGTGAAATGATACATTGTAATTCGAATGATAATTGTTTTGATGATTTAATTGATAACAGACAGAGGAATAAAATCCCTGTTTTTCTCTGCCATGCAGATGATATCGCTACATTTCTTAGTCAACATCTGTGTACAATTAAGGGATGTTGCACTAAAACTCTTTCCTCCTTACCTTTACTCTGGGGTTTTCTTGAAGTTCTGAAGGATAATCCCGGTTCAGGAAAGGAGAAGTTGCCTCTTGTCATTCAAGGATTCTTTATCTTTTCTTTTAGTGATTTAGGTGCCAACTAAAAGTTTTCTGCCCACGTTGTTTTTAATGACCTCAAAACCAATCACAACACATCCCCTTTTTATACCTTTCCAAGAACCTTTGCAATCTCATCAGGTTATCTTATAAAAGAAACATTAATAGCTGTATTTTAGTGCACACAGGCTTTGACCTAATGTGTGTATATATTTTTGCAACTGCAATATTATATGAAAGAAAGCAAAAATATTCAGTAGAATCACTTCTAATCCAATCGTTTTATTGTGCGGTAATACCGTATTTTTTAAGAGTTGCACATCTTTGTATAGACATGTAAATCAAAAGCAAACCAAGGACTGTTCAAACCTGCTCTGCCTATGTTGCACACAGGGAGTTATTCATTCAGTTTATCAGCCATAAAAATAATTGCAGTACACTCAAAACTGACTGACATCTTTTATAATTTTTAACACTAAAATGTCCTGGTAAAAGAGAACACTGCAATAACAACACCTGATTAGTAGAGAATCACTACTGTAAATTATAGTGTTTGCAGAATAAAACAGGACTGAAAGAGTTATAACTTTATATTAAAAGACATAATTGTAATTTTGCCTCCTTTTCTCCCCTATAATGTCTTAGCAGTATCCTAAATAGTATGTCTATTCCCAGTCCTGAAAAAATGTCCATGTGACAGCTATTGTCCAAAATATTCTCTTATTCTTAATTTTAATATTTAAAATAAAACAAGACAAATTGCCATCAATGTGTGGATATCTCTTTCACATACAGCTATAATGACTGCTAATTTTTAGGCAATAAACAAATGTTTGCAGGAAAGTAAATAGAATATTTGTGAGTGTGTGTGTGTATACAGAATTCATTCTAACCTGGATCTCCTTTTTCCACCAGCAGTTACAAGCAAAATGGTATCTACTGTCAGTAGACTTGCAAAAATAACTTTAAAAAAAGTTAGATGTCACAGTAAAATAAATATCCTATTTGATTTGATTTTGTGAGAACAACATTTGAAAATATTGACCTTTGACATCAGCGATGATGCTTCAGAAGTTATTAAAGCAGTTTTCCAGTATCTAAAAGCCAGGATAAATCTTGTGAAACTTCCTGAGTATGTTGTTTTTCTTTGCCATATTATACATAATAGATCTTGATACTTGCATTAGCTCACATGAAAGTCCCAAGGTTCTTGGTCATCGGCAGTGATGGACTCCAAGAGACTCTCTGTGTTGCTGCTTGATGGCCATTCCAGGAGGCAAAATCATCATCAGAACTAGACAATGATTTTGAAAGTATTGGCTCAGACAGGCTGGAGGGTACCCTTAGAGCACAGGGGACCCCACGTGTCCAAGCATGCCAGGTAGATTAATTCCCTACCAGGTCTGCCCAGATAAATAGCCTACAGCGTGATTGAGAAGCCGTCTGTCTTGAGAGGCAGCCAAAGGGAGAGGATCTAAATAGCAGCGCAGCACACCTCTGCTCAGGGTGCTCAAGAGACTACTCTGCCTGAGCAATTTTACCATACCATAGCTTTCTTATGAATTACTATGTCACAGATATCAGTTTTCACTCTATTTTTTTTTTTTAATGTCACATGGAAAATCAATTAGAAGAGAGGAGGTTTGTAAGAGAACAGACTCCAAGCCAATTCTTATCTTTGAATCCCCTGTCTGGATTCCATATACTTGACCATGGGTCAATAGAATTGACCATCTCAGCTCAGGAAAGTGTCCCAAATGTGGAGCAGCAAGGAGTTACATTAATAACCACCACTTAACTTGGTCTTGTTCCCTCAGAACAACTACATGATTACTGTCAGATGTTTTTGCATGGTGCCTGTTGGCATCTATATCTGGCCTATGAATAAACAGAGAACTTCAGTTTCTAGCACTGACAGTCTCTCATTCCTTGAGAAGTTTGTTTATTTATCACCTCATTAAACTAAAGAAAATGAACAAAATATAAACAAGTCAAGGTTTTAGGGTATCACAAGGGTGGTCTTCTACTGCTATATAAAGAAAATGCTGCAGAAAGATGTAAGCTTTGAATGGTATAATAGGCAGAATTCTTTCTTAGTGCAATCTACCTTATTCCTGTTGCTACTATTATCAATCTAAATTTAGAGAAATATGATAAGATGAAAAAGGAAATTATCTAAACAAGGACTTCAACTTAGAAAAGGCACACTCTCCTTCAGTAAGTGCATATGTAGCTCAGTATTTCTCTTGGCAAAGTTTAGGCATGTCTCTAGTTAACAAATGTATTCTGCTGTCAGCCCTTTTCAAGAATTATATTTGATGCTGGATGCCAAACAACTCCTTTAACTATTAATAAATAACTCACAGGTATCTTTGCTAGTGTGCGCTTGAGGAATTATGCTAATAATACTTTCTATGCTGGAGATGAGGGAAATTCCCCCCATGAAATTTCTACTTTTGCTGACATGTTCTCTAAGCTCTGCTTTCAGAATGGGTTCATTCTCACAAAGACAGCCATTTAATCTCATGGAAAATCTGATCTCCATCTATCTGCTTCTTGCTGATGTTGCTGAGAAAATTCTTGTTAACACTGGAATGGGAAAGAACATGGATCCACCAGTTTTGGTGTCTGGTCTAGTGCTTGTGTTTCATTAGCTTCATGGTAATGAGTCCTTGCAATTTGAAAAGAACAGAATAGTCAGTACCATGTGAACCAAATTACACTATATATTACATGCTACCTAACTTACAATAAAATATTTTACAGGTAAAAAAAAACCATTAAGTGACACGGGGATATTTTTATGTGGCTTGCAGAGAAGAAAATGTCTCTAAGGGATACTTAGATAAATTATACCCCAAATCTCAAGGTGTGTCTCTTACTTGGGACAATTTTTTTAGTGGAATAAATTTTTTATCGTGTTTGTTTGAATCTATTTCAAGCTAGTTCTATTTCAAGAGCTACTTTTTTAATGCCACAGAGATTGAAATGTCTGTTATCTCAATCAGTTCTCCTAACACTGAAGTAATTAATCACTATCAAGTAATACTAGTAAGCCCCTTTTCACATACCATTTCCTTCCTACATTTAGTTAATCCAGCAGACAATTTGTGGGGTAAATTCCATCCAAAGGGAAAGTTTGGAAAAAAATTCCTTTAACAAGTAAAACTACCCAGAAATCAAGAGTCTTTAAAGTGTTTTGATTTCAGAATACACACAAAAAAGGAATTGCTTCTTGACCACCAAATTCACGGTTATTATTCACTGTCAAAATCTCACAGGGGAAGAAAGAGGAACATGCAAAGAAAGTCGATGTAAGAAGGAAAATCCTGAAAATTCAGACAACCCTCTTGTCTCTACTTTTGATTTGAAGATCTGATGAGAGAAGAAATCTTCTTCTCATTTCAATTATGATTTTATATTTTCCTTATGGCTGAAAAACTTATTTTTCCTTGTGAATTTTCTCCCAAGGGAAGATAGACATCAGTGTCTCAGCTTGCAGCTCTGGCTCTGTGGGCCCATGTGAATTTCAGGCCTCAAATCCAGGGAGTGCTTTAGCCCGGAAAGGGAAAGTTCTCAGTGACTTTGCCATTCTCTTTCCAATGCAACAACTTGACAATCTTGTCCCTGAGAATTGCTTACTGGAGTCTATTTCATCAGTCTTCTGGAACGGATGATGATCTGAGCAGATTATTATGCACACTATCTCCTTCTCTTCTTCTTCTCTTACAGGCTATCATATAATGTTAGACAATTCCACCTAACTGCCTTTATATTTATTTAAAGCTTTTCCCTCTGCACTTTTTGTTCTGTTGATGATGGTTATTTTACCTTGTTCTTCTCACTAGCAATAGCATCTAATTTCACATGCTTCCTTAAGAGATCACACATTTTTCTTTTTGCAAAACTCTGTACTTATCATACAAAGGCTGCAGTTGGTTTTGACTGTCACTCCAGTTCCACAAGCCCATTAGGCACTGCTCTGGCCTGGGGCTGCTCTCATCGCTTCCATTTCCCTTTCCTGCTCCACCACCATTACTTGCCATATACTCGCCTCTTCTGAAAGTCAGGTCTACTGAGTTGCAGCATTGCTAATTCTGAAGAATGTTCATCAGATTTGCCACCCTGAATCACAGAAATGTATGTGATATGTACCCATGAAAAAAAAATTAAAATCCACTCATAAGCTTTCCCACATATGCATCTCAGTAATCCAAAGTTAAAAGAGTTTCTCGTTAGCCTCAGCTCCTGAGGTCTGTCAAGACTGGTTTTCATCAGGATGTATTCAATGGTAATAAAGTCTGAAAATCGTTATCTTCTTGAATTGTAACTCCCATATCTTTCTTTAACAGCTGGCAACAATCTTTTAGCCAGTAATGAACATGCAAGGTCATTTCTTCTGTCAGATTGTCTGATTCTTAAATGTCTGCAGTGAGGTTGAGTTGGAGTTATTGAGTGAGGTCTGCTTGGAGCCTGAGGTTAGGGACAAGCTACAGAAGAATTACTGATGTATTTTCATTTTCTGCTGGGACAGCTACAGGGAATCTTCTATGTCTCAGCCTGATTGGATGGTCATGCCAAAAATTATTCAACAAACAATCAACAAAACTAAATTAGAAGTTTTCAGACTATTTTATCTGTGTTAGTCACTAATGAGAGAAAAGAGTCCAAGGGATCTTTGCTCACCTTCTCAGTGCTGGATATAGTAATGCTGAACTTTGTGAGGGTCGTGAGCAACTGCAGAGTTTTTTCCTCCCTTTTCTTTTCATTTCGACAATGTCTACATCTATCCATGTTTGAATTACATCTCATCTTTAGATATGCTTTTCTAGTTCACTTCTGGAAGGACAGGGAAAACTCACTTTTGTATTTCATAATGAGGTGAGGTAAAATTACTTTTGCTTCTAACCACAGCTGAGATCCACAGTGATTCATTAAGTCTCAAGACATTAATGCATCGAGAATCAACAAATAAGGGATTTATAAATGAGAGGGTAGAGGTACTGGCTCAGTTTTGTCCACAAAAATGACCCAATCTCTTTCAAAATATTTATAGAGGTGTGCAGCACTGTCAACAGACATGTCTGCAAAAAAGTAGTTTTTGACAAAATGCATCTTGATGTTTCACATACAGGACAATCCACCCATCTGGGAGCTACTTTGTCCATTCTTGAATAATTAGTAAAGATTTGCTCTAGTATTGCTTACATTTTAGTCTGAGTCTTAAATACGTTGTAACTAAGGAAGAATTGTCCACTTGTTCTAGCAAACCCTATTTGTTTTGTGTTGGCCACTTCTTCCTGTAACAACACCTCATTCCTTTTGCAACACAGGACACTTGCACTTGAGCTTCTGCATGGATATAGGCGCTAAACATCTGGAGTCTGGTTACTTAAGGAAACCTTATTTTCCTGAGTTTCTTTCTCCAATCTGAAAGACATGAAGCCACAAAGTGGATTGTACCATAGTGGGAAAAAAGTTATCTCCCTCATGAGCTGCCATAGCAAAGGCAGATGTGCTGAATACCCTTGATTTTGTTGACCTCATGGAATGTGCAAACCTGGGGAAGTATGCTCTGGGAATAGTGGGGAGTATACAGAAAGCAGACTATTACTGCAACAATATTACTGTTAATAACAATAATTATATCTCATGAAAAGAAGTTTAATGATGGGGTTAGATACTTCTTTGATGAGATAGTTTTCAGTTAGAGGAAGATGCATGAACTCTGATTTCACTGGAATTAGAAGAAATGGAAAGAGCATGAACACCTTGCTCATAGTACAGTTTCCAGATAATTCCCATGATCATTGCCTGTAACACTTTCCCATACTTTAGCCATCACCTGTTTTCCTGTGACATCTTCTTTCTCCAGGGCTGTTAGGTCTCTTGCCACTTCTTCTCCACAGAAGCTCATATGGTCCATAAACAAGTTTGCATTCCTTCAAGGTCCTTGGGTGGTGTTTTTCATATCTCATTATATAATATGTCATGTCATTCATCTGGCATAAATGAAATGTAGCTGCTGAAGACAGGAGCCTGAACAAGCCTATGTGATTGCTCAGCCTTCGGCCTAATGCTCTGATTCTGTGAGCTACACGATATGACAACACTTCACCTTAGTCATATGACTTCATCACCTATTCCTGAGCACTGGTTGGCCTTCCAAATGTTATGGGAAAGAAATATACTTAATGTTCTCATTCCAAGCCATGTCTTTCTGAATAGGTTTGGTTTTAGCCAGATTTATGAAAGATATAGCCCTTTGATGAAGACTGATCAGCTCCACTGGAATTCACAAAGCTTGCCCCCTTGGAGAAATAATTCTTCCCTGTTTAGACAGTCCATGATAGAGTGAGCTCTATAATAACTATCTACCTAACACTAAGTTTTGTAATAATTGCTGTTTGTAGGGGGGTATTCGCCTTACTGGAATATATCATAGTACAATGAGGGAAATGCTGAACATACCAGCGAGTTTGTTCCAGTTGTTGCCTCATTCTCTAGATTGCCACAGTCCATCAGGATGATCAGGATGATGCCACCCTTGACTTCAAAGACTAGGTCATGGGATAATGGATATTACCTTCAAGAAATGAGATAAATGTCTTTTCATCTAAACTCCCCTTTTTCATATGTTGTATAACTATGTAAGCTACAGGTAATATCAAATATTTTCCTGCTTGGGTTTAAACTCTTATGATTCAATGTATATGCTGGTCATTTTGCAATCTTTTCAATTAGTAGAAATAAAATGTATAGTTTTATTTCAATTTTTTCAAATATTGAACTTTTCATTAGCCAACAAATAAAGACAATTAAATATTCTCTGTCAAAACTTCTTCAACTTTCTGCTGGCTTTCCCTTAGTTTCTTCATTTTCTTTCTGACTCCAGCATAGATTCACGGTTAGCATTATCTAGCAGTCTGCCCAAAAATGAATGTCCTCAAGCATTAAATCTCATTTCTTCTAGACTCTCCTGGACAAGTCTAATCTTCCAAGAGAAATTTTAACCACTACAGCCTGAAATGCAAGTGTATTTGAGGGATGCAGTTTATGGACTAATTCATCAAAAAGGCAGTCCTAAGTAATAAATAATGGAAGATTATTAGAAGGTATGATCTCAGCCACTTATCATTTGGATTTACACTGAGTGATGAAAAAAGAAGAAAAGATGTCAAACTATATGAGTACTACAAAAAATGTGGCAATTCAAGTGAAATTTTCTTTGCTTCAATATGATTTTAATATAAAAAATAGATCTTTAGAAGTGAGTGTCCTGAATTTTATTTCAAGAAAACTAAATGAATTGAAAGGTAGCCAAAAAAAATCCCATACCATAGCTCAGTTTCATTAAAATGATGATATTAGACATGTCATACCATATAACCTTGCAGTTATGAATCTATCATACAATGCAGAAAGTTTCTGGACTTCCAGAAAATAATATAGTTGGGAGTAAACTGCTATAGAATTAATTAAGTTCTGAAGTTCTGGTCAGACATCTAAATGATCATGTGAGGAAGAGAATGAATGAAAAAGGTGGACCAGAAGAATTAGCTTAGTAGTTGCACACTGAGCTGCATCTGGTAAAGAATATCTCATTTGGATCAGAATGTCATGGGCAAAGGTCTTCTTGTTGAAAGGTCAGTGAAGAGTATGTATGAAAAATATGCACAAGTTGAATTAGTACAATAGTAAAGAGAGATGGAAAAACTGCTGATGAAAATATTTTCCATCAGAAAATTTGAGTTTGTCAAAATGTGTTGCCTTTGGCAAATTTCTAATCCTGCATAGGTTTTGATAGGAAATGTCTTGAACAGCTAAGCTTCCTGACAACTCACTCCCCAAATCCTTAGCAGTTTGCCTGGAAGACTGCTTGACAGAAGTATTGTTTCTGAATTTTCCTATGTTACAGGTTAATTGGTTCCTTGAATTTCTGTTCATAAGAACTGAACTACAAATTAGGCCCAGGTAGGTTCTCAACTCCTGACTTCTGTCTCTGGGGTGTTGTGAATGGCTCTGGGAGATCTGAATGCCATGGCTGTGGCTCTACCTCATTTTCTTGTTCTCTCACTCAAAAGGGCATAGTATTACTTTTGGATTCTGATACTGAAGATATTTCAGAGGACTGATCCACTTTTTATATTGTACCAGGTCAGTTATTATTCTAAACAGGAAAATTATAATGAACACTCGGATTAATATGTTGGGTAGGAGTTTGTGTTTGGTTCAGTGGTTGTAAAAATCAACTAGATTTTGAGTGCTTTCAATCACATGCTAGATTCTTTTCAAACAATGTTGAAAGCTGGATAACTCTATTGGTTTGGCTTGGCATGGCCTGGTTTTTGGGTGGTGGGGGGGCCGCAGAGATGGCTCCTTTGAGGAAGCTGCTGGAAGCTTCCTGCCATGTCCGGCAGAGCCAATGGCTGATGTCTCTGAAGATGGACATGCTGCTGGCCAAAACTGAGCCAATGAGGGAGGTTGGTAATGCTTCTGCGATTACATATTTAAGAACAAAACCAAAACAAAGTCACAAGATTTTGGGATTCTAGTCAGAGAAGAGGAGGAGGTGAGAACATGTGAGGGAAAACAACACAGCGACACCAAGGTCAGTGAAGGAGAAGGGGGAGGAGGTGCTCTGGGCACCAAAGCCGAGGTTCCTCTGCAGGCTGTGGTGCAGACTGTGGCGAAGCAGCTGTGCCCCTGCAGCCCATGGGGATCCTCGGGGAATGCAGAGATCCACCCTCAGCCCGTGGGGCAGGTGTCCGTGCCAGGACAGGCAAATGCCTGGAGGAGGCTGTGATCCAGTGGAAGACCTGGTGGAGAGGCTGGAGCAGCCTGTCCTTGGAGGACTGCACCCCGTGTAAGAGAGAGCCACGCTGCAGCAGTTTTGGGAGGGCTCTGTGCCTTGGGAGGGGCTCACCCTGCAGCAGGTGCAGTGTGGCTGCTGCTCATCAGAGGGGATCCACGCTGGGGGAGTTCACAGAGAACGGTCTCCCATGGGAGGGACCCCACAGCCTCCCAGGGGAAGGACTCCTCTCCTGGAGCAGCAGAAGGAAATCTCGGTGATGAACTGACCAAACCCCCGTGCTCTGTCTCCCTGCGCTGTCAGTGGGAGGAAGGGAGGCGCTAGGAGGGAGAAGGTGTTCTAAGGGCTTATTTCATTTCTCATTATCCTCCTCTGATTCTGTTAGTAAAAAATTCACTTTGCAACTTAAGTTGAGCCTGTGTCACCCTTGAAGTGTTTTTCCCAGTCCTTATCTCACTCATGAAGAGTTTGTTAATTTTTTTTCCCTTTTCCCTCCTCTGCCCATCTGTGGCAGGGGAGGGTGAGTGAGCAGCTCTAATGGGTGTCAGTTGTAGGGCCAGTGTCCCACCACAACAATAACAAACAATATTCATACTAATTATAAATATAACCCCTGAATTACAAATTACTGATGAAATTCAACTGCAAATTCAACTTCCTCTTGCTCTGTCTCCACTTTGAGAACAGACAAAATTCACAGGTTTTTCAGACTCAAGCATAAGAAGAAAAAAAATTAGAAAAAATAAGGTGTACAGGCATTACATACATAACAGGTGTATGTTACAGTGTATTATGAAAGTCCTGGAGTCCTACATTCCATAATGACTGAAAGAAAAGCCAGAATCAGATTCAGCTGAAGTATCTTTCTCTTGAGCCTCAGTACCCCAATAAAGTCTTTCCTAGCATCTAGCACCCATAGATCACCTTTGTACAAGTTGATTAGGCCAACAAATCTCTTGGTGAAGTACCTTCAAAGTTCCATTCTTCTGGATTATGTTCTACTGTGCAAATAGAAAGTAACATCTAGCCAGATAAAAAAAGTAGAATGAGAGTAGTCAAATATACTTAAAGATTTATATGTAGGCCAGTATATTAATTACTAAAGGTTTTAATTAAAATAATTTACCAGGTTTTTTCCTAATTTGTATCCTGTTTGTAATATTGCAATATTCATGGAATATGACAATTCTCAAAATGTGTTCTAAGTTGACTTAAGTTTTAGACTTTTGGTAGAAGAGGCAGAGATAATAAATTACCTTTTTTATGAAACAATTTTCCATTCAAATATTTTTTCTATGAAACTGAAGTGTTTTGCGGGTTTAGGTCATATTGAAAAAATATTAGACAAAAACTTAATGCTCTATGAATGAGCATGGAATAACTAATTTAGTTTGGTATTTGGGGCTTTGATTTTTGTTTGAACTTTTTGGAGGGTTTTTGTGGGGGCTGGTTTTGTTGCTTTTTTTCTTTTTACTCAATTTAAAACTCTGTGAATTAGATATTGCTAATACTTTTTCAGGTCTGTGAACTTCAAATGTTTCTATATCAATTTTCAAAATAACATTTCTTTTTGCTGCTAAATGTGCATCTTTTGCTCCAGAATGTCACTCTTTCTATAGCAGAGAAATTTTATTTACCAGTTACATGTTTCCAACTCTGAGCTCTCACTGACCTTGCTGAGAAGTAGAGATTCTCAGTTCTTCACAGGAATAATCATGCGATTCCTTAGTTCAAGGTTTTAATATCATTTTTACCCTTCAAATCTAAAAAGGGGAAAAAAAGCTACAAAAAATTATTACATCAGTAATGCAAGTTATATAGAGGGATTTTTTAGAGAGAGTAGGCCATTGCTCACCTGTAACTACTGATGGTTTCTGAACGTAGAAAAAACCAATTGCTTCTCCAAAGAACTCAAGGTTTTAAGAATGAGATGGGAATTTTAAAACTCCTTTTTAGTCATAGTCAAAATAATCTATTATTGATGGAATAATGTTTTAGATTAGGGTTTTCAGCTTGGAGATTGTGACTAATAAGAATTTTCTGGGGATGTCTGTCAAAAGATAAATGTTTCTATATAGAGAGTTTCTTCCTAATCAATAACTATTCATGAACAGACCATCCACATAGGTTTTTCTACCTCCATCTTGATCATGCTAGTAACCAGCATTTCCAGCCTTTCAGTCTCCCTTGATACAGACCCCTCATTCCCAGCCCGTGCTGCTCTCCTCCTCCAGGCTGAACACTTTTCTGGGGTAAATTGTTGACAATTATATTTCCCTCTTCCTTAGGTTTATTTTAGCCTGTTTCCATGATTTTGTTCACAGTCTGAATGTAAAAATTCCTCAGTTGGTCCATTTTCAGATGAGAGAGCTGGTGAAAATAAATAATTTCTGTTCTTGGGTGAGGATATCCAGTGTAGTCTCAGATTAGATGTTCTCCCCACTCTCAATATGGTTCTCAAGCCCCAGAAAAACTCATGTTTCAGTCACAGATTAAAGCTGGAAGAAACTTGTCCTTTGTCTGACTTCTGTGGTTGAGCAAGTGCGTAGTATTCATGCTATGCTATTGTGCAGGATATACTTTCTTTGAAGGAAGGGGAAGAGCAGATAGAATAGAAACCAGGAATAAACATGTTAACCCACCAGGTGTTTACAACCATGACTATAAATATATAAACTATAGCTTTTCTGTCCACTAATCATTTTACTTTTCCACTAAAGAAAGAGAACTCTGGTTCATTCAGTGTCTCCCCTTTTTCCAATCCTCTAATCTGTCCTATAGATCTTTTTAGAACACTTTCCAATTTATAAATACATCTTTTAAGTTATGAGTACCAGGACTGGACATATTTCAAGCTTCAATAATGCCTGATACATTAGCAATATAGTAATAAGGGAAAGGAAGTACTTTCCCTTATTATAATTAATAATTTAATTAAATACAGCAGAGGTCACTGTCAAAATGAGAAATAGGTTCTTCTGCTCTAGGCTCTACTCTGTTCCCAAAAGGAAGATGTAACTTCAGCCTATGTTCTTTATTCTGAGATGAATGTCTTTATATGTTTGACTGTATAAAAACCCATCTTTTTAATTTGTACCCAAATTAGTGAGTGAATGAAACTATGTGGTCTCATCTCCATCTCTGTATTTCAGTTTTATGTCATTTCTGTTCAACACAGTGAAGTGTTACTTGTGTATTAGAAAACACCTTTGCCTGTATTTTAACTTTTCTGGATACTTATTTCATATTTGTCCTTCTGCTCTCATTATCAGTTGCCTGCTCAATCCCTTTTCCCCATTTTACTCTATATGTATTGATACGTTTATGTGCACACAGAGACATACAAATATTGTATGCATGAGTATTTTTAAGAACAGCTTTCCTTTTCTTTCTAAGCCAAGTTGGCTTATTACCAAAGCATTTGTCCTTCTTTATTGATTGTGGCTTCTGGACATCTAGTAAAATATTCCTAAACAGTTCCTAATTATTCATATTTTTCTGTTTAAATTCTTTCTCCCAATAGATTTGGCTTTATTTGTTCTCGGCTTTGGAAAGTTGACACTTTTAAAGCTCCAACTAATTCAGTAGCTGCCATAAAAATTCTGAAACAAAGCCCAAGGAAAGTTCCTGACCTCCTCTTGGTTCAGTTCCAGAAAGAATATGAAAAGGGGGATGATGCACAATCTTGATTAAAATTAATAAAAAGAGAAAGAGAAAGAGAAAACTAATTTTCAGAGCTCAGAGTACATTTTCATGGTCTGGAAACTTGACAAGCATTGAAAATCTTTGTAGTTGATAATGCTGGGCATCTCATGAGCTGTACTATTGAACTGGAAATTTCTGGTATCTTGGAGAAGTGTACTCTGGAATAGTTGTCTGTGACAGTAGTGTGAACTCCCCAGTTTTTAATCTATTCATTAGCACACCTCATTGTGACTGAGAAACACCTGTATTATTGTTACCAGAACAATGATATAGTTTTGGTTGTTTCCCTTCTGCACTGTGGTTCTGTTGTGGTTTAACCCTAGCCAGCAGCCACGCTCCAGGCAGCTGCTCACTCCCTCTCCCACCAGAGAGATCAGGGAGAGAATCAGAAGGGTAAAAGCCAGAAAACTCACAGGTTGAGATAAAGGCAGTTTAATAGGGATAGCAAAGGCTGAGCACACAAGTGAAGCAAAACAAGGAATTAATTCACTGCTTCCCATGGCCAGGCAGGTGTTCAGCCATCTCCAGAAGAGCAGGGCCCCATCACACACAATGGTTACTTGGGAATACAAACATATCATGAGTGTCCCCCCCTTTCCTGGTTCTTCTCCCCAGCTTTTTAACCTGAGCATGTTGTCATATTGTCTGGAATATGCCTTTGGTCGGTTTGGGTCACTTGTCCTGACTGTGTCTCCTCCCAACCTCCCAGGCACCCTTTATCGGATTGGCATGGCCAGACTTTGGTCATGGGAGGGCTACCAGGGTGGCTTCTGCTACCAGGTGCAGAGAAGCTGCAGGAAGCTTTCTCCATGTCTGACAGAGCCAATCCTAGCCAGCTCAAAAATGGACCTGCTGGTGGCCAAGCCTGGGCCAGTTGGAAATGGTGGTAATGCCACTGTGATAACATGTTTAGGAAGGAGAAATAAAAGGTATTGTGCAGATGTAATTGTGTCCAGAGAAGAGCAAAGTGAGAATATGTGAGAGAAACAACTCTGCAGGCAACGAGGTCAGTGGAGAAAGTGGAGGAGGAGCTGGTCCTGGCAGCAGAGCTGAGATTCCCCTTCAGCCCATGGTGGAGACCATGGTAAAGCTGTGCCCCTGCAGCCAACCAAGGTCCATGGGGATGCAGAGATCCACCTGCAGCCTGGGGAGAAACCCCACCTGGAGCAAGTGGATGCCTGAGAGGAGCCTGTGAACCCATGGGAAACCCACGCTGGAGCATGCTCCTTGTAGGACTTGTGAAGCTGTGGGGGACCCATGCTGGATTAGCCTGATCCTGAAGAGCTGCACTCTGTCAAAGAGTGACCCACTTTTCAGCAATTTGTAGAGGACTGTTGCCTGTAGGATGGACTCACATTAGAGAAGATCATGGAGGGACTCCATGCTAGAGCAGGGGAAGGACTCCTCTCCCTGAGCAGTGGCAGAAACCTCATGTAATGAAGCGCTTGTAAGCCCCATTCCCTGTCTCCCTGTGCTGCCCAGGGGGAGGACGTAGATCTAGAAGGGGTGGGGGGAAGCTAAGATCTTATATTACTTCTCTTTATCCTGCTCTGATTTTATAAGTAATAAATTAAATTAATATCTCTAACTCATGTTGGTTTCTCCTGTGACAGTGAGTGATCTCTCTCTGCCCTTATCTCAAATCATGAACCCGCCCTTCATTGTATTTTCCCTCCCTGTTCAGTTGCAGAGGGCAGTGATAGAGAGGCTTTGGTGGGTGTCCAGCATCCAGCCAGAGCCAACCCACTACAATCTTTTTAGTGTTGAAACCTAGGGACAAACCAGAGACTCACCGCAACTCCAGCGTGGCAGTACGAAAAACAGAAAAGGCCTTGGTTCTGTGTAAGCCTTGCTCAGCAATAACAAAAACATCTCTATATTATCAATCCTGTGTTCAGCACAAATCCAAAACACAGCCCCATGGCAGCCAGTGTGAAGACAGTCAACTCTATTTCAGCCAAAACCAGCACAGGTTCTAAGGGAGAATACTGTCCTTCAGTTTTATAACCAGAAAGTGAACTTATTTCATTTAGAGAAATAGGTCCTGTAGATTAATTTTCACAAATACAATCTTAAAAACTCTGAGCATCAGCTATGTTGGGTCATGAAATAAAAGGGTTCCTTGAGATCTGGACTGCAGACTTGCTTTGAGAAGAAACATATTTAATATTCTCAGCTTGTCATGTCAGTGTTGTATTGAAAAAAAGATCACCAAATATGCACTTAGAAAATAGGAAGTACAATCCAGTTGCTCACACAGAATCAAACCCATTTTTTACTCTTCCATCTCCTGTTAATTAATTATTCAAAGAACTTAATGCTTTCTCTCATAATAATACATTTTAAAATTTAGGTAACTGTTGCTTGTGAGTTTCAACTGAAATTCCAAGGACAACAAAATACACTGGTTTTATAGGCATTTTTGTTAACATAATGTGATGTTTGGTTGGGCTGTTTATATTTTAAAGAATTCTTCAGATATATTCAAGTCATTGCTGTGAACTATGGTAAGTATGAGAAAGGTCGTGCTTCCACTGCCAGATCTTCAGAATTCATAACACTTTTGAGCACTTCAGCTGGTAAGAACATTGTGTGGAGGGTCAGCTGTTAGCCTACTTGACTTTCTTTGAAAGGCCAGCTTCATTAAAGTTTAGTACTAGTGACTAGAATAAAATTTGCATGCTAGATCACATGAAAGCTTTTCCTATGTGTAAAACAAATGCTTCTGGTTTTGTTTGGTTTTTTGTTTGTGGGTCCATTGTGCTGTTTTTTTTTCACTTTAGATAGAAATTACGAAGAAAAATATAGATTTCTGTTTAAACCAACTCTCATATAGTTGAAGAGTCAGACAAACAAAAAGTTATTCAGGGTATCCTAAACAGTGCTTTCCTCATCTTTTCCTTCAACTATTTGCAATTGTCTTCACTCTTTATTTTGTAGGTTCTTTCTAATCTTCGCTACTTCAGAATTATAAGGGTCAGCTTGAGAGTTAGAATTCTTTTTCTCATGTTGTAAAATTTCATTTGGAAAAGCCAAGGGGAACTGCAACAATATACTTTGGAATTATTGATGATGAAGGGAAAACTAAAATTTGATTTCCTTACATCTGCTTCTAATAACTTTTCTAAAAATTGTATTAGTGGATCGATGCTGTTTTCATTGCTGTTCTGATAGTAGGATCTGCATGTATACTTTACATCTTTTTCTCTTCTAACCACAGTTTCATTGTCTCTGTTATGCCTATCTCTCTGCTGTAAGTTTTTTTTTTTTTTTTTNATTCTTTGCCAAATATTCCATGGTAATATGTGGTAAAATAATCTTCAGTTGGAACACAGGAAAAATGACATTGTGAAAGTTCTATTTGTACCCAAGTGTCACTATGATGTGAATTGTTTCAGGATGGAGACCAAGCTGAGTGCTCTTTCCATGTTGCAGATCAAATGGACATGTTTTATAGCAACACAATGAGTCAAGTTTTTTGGAGCTGTTTTGAAGTCTCCATTCCATCTCATTCAATTTTCAGTTGCCTCCACTTGTTTAGCCTCTTATCAGCTTACATATATCGCAAGGATAAGACACTCCTTTAGCCAAGTTAATTACACTGTCTTCATCCCATGCAATCATGAGCAGGCCTGGTTATTTTAATCATCTTCACGCCTACTTTCCTATACACACTTTGCTTCCACGGTAGCCATTCTAAAATGTGTGAGCTGGACTCTTGCCTAGAAGTAAGCTGATCCCTGCATTACCCTGAAATGTTCTCACTGCATTTGCTTCTAATTGGGTAATGTGCTACACTGTTTTCATATGTTCCTTGCTATCAAACATTCCATGCTTTTTTCATGACATGATTTATAAGACTTCCTTGTCACCTACATTCCTGCCAATTCTCCCAGAGATTCATCTCTAAATTGTTCTGTTTCTTCCAAAGTCTCACCCTCGTACTGCTGCTAATTGAATATTTGCATACCTGTTCCTTCTGTCTGCAACTCCCAGCCCTTTTAACTTACTGTAAGTCCTTTGCCAAACACTTTTAAAAGTCAGGCCGAAACTTTCCCCTTTGAATATTGCTTTTTGTGTTCATATGTAATCCCTTTCAAAATGTTCGGAGCCCAGAACTGTTTCCACATTCAAGTGATCAGAAGTGAGAGATAACAGCAGCGTTTCAGGCCAAATCAGATATAGAATGATCTGTGAACCTGTCATTTCCTTGTAGAATTATACAGCAGTGACAATCTCATGATGATTATGTCACATACGCTGACAAAAAATCAGGATGTCCTCCTTGTAAAAACAAATCCAGGAGGTCCTTCATGTTCCTGAGCAGGTACAGGCCTGCTACATTTACATGCAGCAATATGTTGGATAGCTTAAGTTGTTGGAAACTGAAAGTCTGCAGTTTAGCAGCAGATAGAAATTGTGCAGTTATCTAATTTCAAAGCAGTTAGTTCAAGAATTAAATGATTTTATTCATGTAAATGCTGCATGATTAGCAAGAAGTTAACAGGCAATCCTTCAATAAGTCCAAGGATGCAGTCTGATCTGCTCACATCCCTCTCTTTCATCATGTTTTCAACTCCTTCTGTTCCTCTTTAAATCTTGCTGTGTCTTGCCACAGAATTTAGGTCTTGTCAATCTACCAGTGTTGTGCCAATACATAAATGACATTATCAACTTAACATCAGAAGCTGCTATTAACATATCAGTGTAATCTCCAAGACAGAATCAGTTTAAAGAGATGATCAGTATAATACCTGTCTGTCAAATTATGAAAATAAGCCATGGTTATGTTTTTTTACACCATATTAATACTACACCAGCATTTCTGCTAACTTGATTTCCTAGTTTAGTCTTCACTAGTTGCAACGGAAAAATACTGAATTTCTGGCAACTTTAGGGAATAAAGAATGTTTGTGCTTACCAAGTAGAAGGATTTAGTAAATAAATGGCATCAAAGTACTGTTATGAATGGAAATAACTTATGCAGGGTTTTTCACCATTGGAAGAAAGCCTTTGCTGAAATGCAATAGCATATTAAAAGTGTAGCAAGAGATTAGCTGTGCAGTAAGGACAAGGATTGGCTTATAATTATCTAGAGATTTCATTGTTGGTCAGAGTCCCTTCATAACCACCACAGAGGGGATAAAAAACTATTGAAGTTACATCCAAGGGTCTAAATTACCTGCCACACTGGCATATGCCAGAGGTAATGCTTGTAAGTAGATGGAGTTACACTGACAAATTTCCCTACTGCAAAATTTAATAAATAAAAAGGGATCTTAGATGCTCTTACTCATTGCAAACTACTTACTGAAGAGATAACCATGGTTTACTTTACAGTTTTGTCTTTCAGAAGTTTATTTCACCTCCTGAAGCTTCTTCTTTTGACTTCTCATTGTACTTGAGGAGAGGTTTTTGCATTCCAAAATTTATTAAGGGGTAGACATGCCCTGAAACCTTTCAGAAGTACAACCACCTGCCAGTCCTGCAGGCGAGCACCAATGCAGCAGCAGCGGCAGCAGCTGTCTGCGTACTCTCTCAAGAAAGTAGAGAAAATAAAGTAAGTTTTGTATTTAGATGCTGAAGTTAGGGTCAGGAAGAGAGGATATTAATGATGTAGACATGTAAATATTGAAGTGAATATTTTATTTGAAAAGGCAGATATCACAGACCGTACATGAACATTTGTTACCCCATTTCCTCTGTTGATTGTTCTCTTGTGTGATTCTGGAAGGGTGAAGTAAGTCTTAGGTTATGAGTTGAGTTCTTAGCACTAGATTTGCAAAAATAAATCTTTAAATAAATCATTGCAAGCTCCAACTAGTACAGTTTATTTTCATGTGTTCAGTTTAGCCTTCCCAGTATGTGACAGTGCACCGTGTGCTCTGCTGTGAGGGAGGAGTGGTGTGGCTGCACAGGAGCTCAGGGCCACAGCCATGGCTCAGAATGAAGCACCTGCTGGGAGCTGCTGTGGTCAATCTGACCTTACACTGTGTGTGTATTCTGGAGCTTTCACTTCAGGCACAGAAAACATTTTCAGGTGGGGAATAACCTACAACATGTAATGGAATAAAAGCCAGAGAAGTTTGATTTTGCAACTCTGAATCACAAAAATCTTTATCTTAGTGAGTTCCTAGCTGGGTCACAGCTGGAACAGAAATTGAGAAAGTATCCCAGTATTAGATAATCTAATCTTAAGGTTCCGAATAAATGCAGAAAGGAATTACAACTGGTCTCCACTCACAAAGAGCTACTGAGCACACACAACACATATTTCTGTTGTAGTTGCTTACAAGAGATTTCATTCTGGCCTCATATTTAAGCTTTTACATGGTTTTAAATGCTTGCTGCAAAGTCAGATCTTTGAGAAAGACATATGACTGGCAGAGAATAAATATTTTACATGGAATAATTACTTATTGCCTGAAGTCTTTGGCATGCTAGCCAGCAAGAAAAAAACATTTTAATACATGCCAACCACACCTACAAAAGATAAGTACCGTCACAAATCATACTCACTTATTCCAAGATTATCATTTGATAACCAGTCCAAATTGCTGTTGAGATAATAGCACATCTTTTGATGTTACTGGCAAAGTGCAGGTAAAAATATTTCTGTGTTTGGCTTTCACCATTAGAGCTAAGATTTTACAAAATGTAACAACAAAACAAGAGCCAAAGCATAAGAGGAAGAATACTTTCTCATAGTAGTGTAAATTAGATACACTTCAGCATACTTTGGAAAAAAAATGCCACCTACTAGAAATAGGTTATTAAGGGAAAAGTGTATAAACACAATTTATTTTACTGGGCAAACTTTAGAAATATTTGGTACAATCTGTTTAGTTTCAGCCTAGTTTTCTTAGAGACGTTTGGAAAATACTTACAGCAAATATAATAGGTTCCCCCAACATGAGAGAAGATAAGTAACTTCTACTGGAAAAAACACAAACTGACTGCATCTTTGTGGCAGATTTCCTTGACACCTCAAGCCCACATCTATTCAAATGCTGCCTTTCTAACATCCCAGGAAGCTTTAATCAATGTCAGGTTTGCACCAGCACAGAGCGGGATCTCTGGTTTATCAGTTTAAAACAATAGGATCCTTTATGCAGGGAGATTGTGACTCACTGCCTTGTTTGTCCTAGCTAATGAGAACTAACAGTGCTGTCTGTAATGGATGTGCCATGGATATTACTGTGGGAACCTGCCTTCAGGAAGAGATCCAACTATCTTCAACTGTGTTGTCAAAGGTGATTGTTATTAAAATAATTTTGGAAACTCATGTACATGATGTACTTGAATTGCACAGTGCATAAGTTAGCAATTGTTCTAACTTATCATAGCTGTTCTGCACATATGTTCAACATGCAGTCTGTTGGCATTTTGATGCTCTGTGTGTGTGTGGGGAGAGGGGTGTGAGCAGACCTAGTCTGCTGACGCATCTTGATAGATGGATTGGGCTTTATCATCATTGAATCAGAGAAACACTGAGTGGTTCTCCAAGATGAAATAGCTTGAGGGAAAAGAATAAACATCCTGCATCAGACCTTACAGTAAATCAGACCAAGGAAAGGCTCAATTCAAGTGACTGGAATCTTGCTCAGGATTTCTGCCAAGGTTTGTTACACCATAAATGAAAATCCACAAACTAGGAGATGGAAATCTGTTAAAGACCCTTGATTGCATATTTGCTGTGTGGGAAACTGTCAGGGACAACTCATCTCCTGGTGTTTCTGTTCCCCTGCTAAGGAGGCAGAGATCCAGAGCAGAGCATGTAGACTTGACCATTTCCTACAGGAGCAGAGTGTGGAATAAACCATCTGGGAAGAGAACAACTTGGTAAGGTTCCTGAACAGTGAAGAATTATAAATGAAACTATTTACACAAAGCAACAACAGCAACAGATATTTGGATATAATTGTAATTTTTTTATACATTTCCTTTTAAGAAGGGATTTTGTGTTTACTGTGTTTGCTGTGATTACTGATTCATCCAGGGCATCCAACCACTGAGAGGGTACAGAAGCAGCATGTGTTTGTGACCAAGGGAAGATGAGCATTTCAGATTATTTTACACGATGAAATTTTGCCAGAAAGGTCAGGACAGTGAGGTACTTAGTAGAAAAGAAAAAGATAAAGCAAAAAAGCTAGCAAATTTGCTTTTTAGTTATTCATAACCCTTCTTGTTCCAGTCATGCACATTGTATGATGTCTATACGTGCTCCTGCATGCATTTTAAGTTTTGTATATTTGTAAAAATATTTGTATATGTCCTATTGGCCTCTAAGGCTGGTGGGTGGCAGACCTGAAACCTATCCCTCACCTTAGATAATAAGAAAAGTTTTTAAACATGTCAAAAGCTTCCTTTAAATCTCAGGTGAGAACTGCTACATTGAAATGCATACACCATGAACCATGTCAGGGACACCTATTGCAGAAATTAGCAGATGTAACTGATCAGAAATTCAGTGAAGTACTGAAAAGCAAGTGCTCTCTATAGTGTTATAGACTGGTTTGGAAATGCAATTTTCACCAAAAAAAAAAAAAAGCAGTAAATGTAAAGAAAAAGTAGAGTAATTGAAATCATCAATGGAAAAGATCAATTTTTCAACCAGAACATAAATGTTTACATTTTGAAAAGCAGCTAAATGGTCTGAAGTCATCACATTTCCGTTCTTCTCTTCTGGCTTAACCCTTAAGCTAGACCACATCTCCTCTCATACAACAATGAATTTGTTTTTCCAAAAAAACCATGAGTATTTTCCATTAAAAAAAATGCAGAAACAATGGAGGGTACTTAAATCATAACCCAAAAGCCATAAATTTCCATTATTGAGAACTAAAAGGGCATTAGATGCTTATTGGACCTTTCAGGTGAGATGAAGAATGGGAGCAAAACAGAGAAATGGGGTGTCTGCAGTATCTTTCCACTGTGCTCATCCACTACAAGGCTGTATGCAGTCTGGCAGTAATATCTGTGCTGCTAGTTAGACTGTCTTAAAACCCAGATGCTAAGACCCTTTGATTTTCTCAATCCACTAGGCATAATAGAGACATAATCAGTCCCCAGTCTGTGCCCAGCTTCATCAAAATTTTGCACTATGTATCTTTGCAATATTTTTGCAAATTACATATTCTTTTGTATTATTATAAACTGGAAAGCTGATATCTAAGAATAGAAAATCACAAGTAGCTATAATTAAACAGGATTATGAATATTAAGTAAATTGCTAAGACTTTAAAAATATTTTATGGATAATGTGGCTCAGAAAACTGAAAAGAAAAAGGAACTTTTCATACAGCATGGGAATGAATTAAAAAAGAGTGCCTAAAAACAGTCACAACCTAGGTGATATTACCATAAATACATATGTTTCTCATATTACTGTTCACTACCTCAGCTGTCCATTATTTGTACCAGCAGAGAAGAAGAAACCCTATTCTCTGAACTGGATTTGGCATGCTTTGCTGGAAGAAACCTGCCTATCTGAAGAAGGACAGCTAAGAAAGTCTTGGGAACAGGGCTGAGAGAGGTCACCTTGCTGGGTCTGCCTTTGTATCTTTGAACACTCATTAAACCAGGTAATCCATGGAACAAGAGCATGTTGACACATGTTTGGGGACCTTGTACAGGATGTAATCAGCCATTAAACATTTATAACTAGTATTAATAAGCCATTAAAAGGATAGGAAAACCTGAATTCCTGTTCTACACTGTTGCACTCATTCTCATGTGAAATCTCAATGGATTTGGGTTAGGAGTACTTGCTTGTT
Source organism: Erpornis zantholeuca (assembly GCA_013400515.1). Taxonomy (NCBI): domain Eukaryota; kingdom Metazoa; phylum Chordata; class Aves; order Passeriformes; family Timaliidae; genus Erpornis; species Erpornis zantholeuca. The sequence goes on from VZTN01010700.1 coordinate 73,503, forward strand.
AACTTCACATTTATCACAGGCATGACATAGGCAATCCTAATACCAATGGCAATCTGCCCTACAGAGCCCCCACTCTCCATTACTTGTCAGCTGCTTTTTGGGAGAAATCCTGACTGTACTCCCATGGCAAACAAGATGAACATTTGGTTAGTGGGCTGTCCAAAAAGGCAATGGACAGTGTCTACTAAAGTGGGTTTAGCAACACTCTATCCGGAATCACACATCACACACAAAGCTCCGTGTCAGTCGGAAACACAGACAGAATAAACTCATGACTTCCTGGCAGAGACTATGTAGACATTCTGTTTTTCCCACCCTCCCTTTCCCCTTGGTAAGCAATGTATTATCTTCCTTGGAAATGTAAGGCACACTGAGACAAAGATCCTCTATACCCTCTATGTGGGTTGAGAAGAGACAGAGTTTTAACATGTTTCTGAAAAGAGTGCTGTTGAGCATTTGGAGAGTAAATAAGAGCTCCAACATCCTTCTCACTTTTGAAAAGTACTTATTTTCACTGCATATTCCAAAACCCAGTGCTCTAAATCCATAGAAGCATGTAGTGCTTGCACAGAACGAGAGGTCCTTGGCTCTTAGATACAGGACAGGTGATATAATCAAAACCATCCTTTGCATACTTGTAGTCTAATGAAAGTTTGGCATTAAAGGAGTCTAGAAATTATATGTACAAGCTTTGGTGTTCTTCTGAGAGTTTAATATTGTAATACATTTGACCTCAGTAAATAGTATTAGATATATGCCTGAATATCACTTGCTGCATTCTGGCACCAAATCTCCACAATACCCTTCCTGCGCTGTTTGGTAGCAAGAAGGGACCTGGATGAACTGACAGCCTTAAAGTGTTTGTTGCTACCCTAGAAGCTTTTGGACAGTCAATTATAGTGCCACTACATTAATTTCATAGTGCTAACACAGCTATGAATTTGATACAAAATTGCATTTAAATTAAAATAATTCTCTTTCAGTTCAGCTCTCATGTAAGAAGTACCTGAGCCTCTTGATTCAATGACCTCACTATGTCAGATTGCCTAGAGCTCATGATCACACTGCTCTAATTCCCTTTTTTAAAGGTCATGTAAACATGTGTGCTTACTGGATTAGATGCAAATTCAATTCCCTATTCACAAAGTTTCCTAGTTAAGTTCCTTACCTATCCCTCAATTGCAAGCCTGCACCTGACAGCAGAATATTGACTTTTGAACTGTGGTCAAAGACATGACTAAACAAAGAAATAACTGCCCCCTGCAATGTAGAGAGTACAGACAGAGAGAAGTGAAGCTACATTTTTTCTAAATTGTGCTCATTATGTAGATCAACTAACTCACTTTTTAAAATGGCTGTTCCATGATTTTATTTGGGTTTTTTTATACTGTGTTTTTATAGGGGTGGTATGTGCTCAAGAGCAATATATAGATATCTAGGCACCCATGCATGGGTTTTCTTAGAGATGTTACTGTAATTAAGGACTGCTTGAGCATCCTTCCTAACAAGGTGTGCTAAAACAAAGAAACAAAAAAAAAGGAATAATGAATGTCAGTTTTAAGACATCTCCATCAAAGACTGAATGAAACACACTGAACAGTTCACTATTTAAATAATAATAATGAAAGAGCAAATCTTTTTGATTCTGGCTTTTCAGTTCACCTATAAATAATAGTTTTAGAGCTGATTTTCATAATTCTGCAAATAAAGTTATTATATTTATAACCTTGTTGTTACATCTTTCCTTATAAGTAATGACTAATTATCTGTGTACAGTTATTCTGACCCTTATTACCTTAGTCCACCCCATAGATCTGTGCAGCACAGTACCTTACCTCTGACTGGGGCTGGTGATGAAAAAAATCAGCAGTGTCAGCTTTCCCCAGACATCTACTTGTAGTATCCTGGAAATAGCTGGTCTGAAATAATCCTGAAATCATTGTTTAGAACTTCTCTGCTCTGTCAGACCCAAAATCAGATAGTCACCAGGTTTGTGTAATAGTTAGATTTGGTAGACAATGGAATCTCAACTTCTGTTTGCCTCTAGGTTTTCAACCTCTAGGTTGCACATTTTCAAGAGTTTTCAAAGACCAGAAGAACAAAAACATCTTTCAAGAATGTGAAAATCTCAGATGAAAAAACACAAACAAACAAACAAACAAACAAACTACAAAGCAACAAGTCACCCACATCTGTTGTCAGGCTTGGTAAACCACGAGATACAAGAAAAGCTGTGGGATTGTCTAGGGCACACAGTTATTCAGGGTACTTTGATGCTTACCACAGGCTGTACTTTTTCCAGGTGCATCGCCCTACAGACAAGCCTTGCTGTGGGAAGATCCACAGTTTTTGTTAGGCCTCAAGGCTTCTTGAACTTTGTGAAGTTATAGCACTGTTAGAAAGGAAAAGAGAAGTTTCTTGGTACAATGTGTTTTGTTAAGTGCCCTGACAGGTTGTAACAATGAGGAAAAGGTAGACAGCAAAACATTTCTAGGGGCCTGATAAAGAACCAGCATACATGTAAATTCATCATTCTTACTAATAAACCACTCTCTGCAGACTCCCCCAGTATGCTTACCAAAGATAAGGTATACAGCTACCTCATGGGCTCAGTGTGAGATGAACCAGCATTCCCACCCTTAGGTCAGAACAAGACCTGAGTATCAGCCACTTATCTGCCTTGAGGTCCCACTGGGGTCCTGATCCCTACACTTCTTCCTTTCAGAAATACATGAATGGTAATATTGGCCAGCATATTCCTTAAAAAATTAAAATTAAATAATAATTGGAATAAAATATTAAAGGTAATTAAACCTAACAATTAGTGCATCTGAATACTTCATATCTTCTGCTAAAACAAAATATTTCAAATTGTTCTTACCTGAAAAGTTTAAAAGAATTAGTCAAGAAGGTCTCTAAACCACTAGAGTTAATTTTCTTTACCAAGTGTTGGGAAAGAAAGGATATATCAAGGAATTGCTGACTTGCCAAAGCAATTGTAGCATTTAAAGAGAATGGCCCAGGAAATTACACATCAGTTATTCTGATATTAATCTTAGGAAAAAAATTAGAAAGCTGGACAAAGTCAGCACTCTATCAACAGGGAATTATGTCCTAAAAATAAACCTATATCGTTCAACGTAGTTTGAGAGAAAGTAGTTCTTGTCAAATTATCTTCTTTAGGTTTTTCTTTTATAAGATTATAGGTCTGGTTGACAAAGGTAGCTGTGTTGTTGCAGTGTAATTAAATTTCACCGAGGCATTTGACATACTACACATGACATTGTGTTTTAAAATCCTGCATTATATGTAATTAATAGAGCACAGATTACAAGATTTAAAAGCCATTTGACTGATAGCACTCAAAATGTATGCATTAATGGAAAGGCATTAATTATCTGGGCCATTAATGACAATACACTGCAAGACTCTTGGTCCTAAGCCATTTTAACCCTTATTTGAAAATAATCGGAGCACTGGGTGCAGTTTGAAGGGGACACAAAGCTGATGCTGTGAAAAGCAATGAGGAGTCAGTTGTTAGAGCACGCTGAATCTCCTGGATAGGTGGCCTGAATTCAGCAGAAGTTTCAATGCACTGAAATGCTGTGGACAAGGAGCAAAAGATGCAGAGTGGAGCTGCCAGCCCATGCACCCAGGGAAAAGCACCTGTGCATCTTTGCAAGCATGAAAAACTCATCCAAAATGGATGCAGAGTACAAACCTAATCTTGACATTAGGCAAAATTTTTATGGGCATCGAGGTGGTGCCAGAGTAAGCTCTGGAGAAGTGAGTGAAGAGGAATAGATCTGAGGGGATTATTTGTATCTTGTAGGGAGATTTGAGGGGCTAAAACAGCTGTGGGGAGAAGAAGTTAGAGAGGGGACAGTGAGATGGGGAAGTGGGCACTCCTGAAATGTGGCTCCTGCTCTTGACCCACTCCTTTTCATAACCCTCAAGCCCATTTCCCATCCTGCAAGTGTCTGACAATGGCTACTCACATTCAGCACCCTTCCCATGGCCATGCTCAGCTCCTCATCCTGCAGCAGCTGGAACAGACTAGAGGGCTGGCAGCCATCACCGGGCCATCAGCTTTTCCCCATCTAGCAACCTTCTAGGAAAAACAAATAATACAGGTCCTGTGGCTAGAAATTAAATGGTTCTAATGGTCCTTTGTGGTTTCAGAATCCATGAATCACCCCATACTGCCTGGGTGGGCTTTCCTCCTTGGTTGAAGGTCTACCAGGAAAAAAAATAGAGCTCATTTCTAATCTCTTAGCAAAACTGTAATAGCCTTGTATGTCTGATAATCTCAGCCTGGTTAACTTTGTGTTTCTTTACCTGTTCAAATGGCATTTGGTGTTTCCCAGGGATAAGGACTGGAATCAGTAAAAGCAGATAGGAACATGTTGCAAATGTGCATGTAACAATCCTATTTCATCATTATTTGCAATGGTCAGTATCTCCATGCTTAAGCTCTTCACAGCATTGAGAGTGATGAGAGTATTGCATATTTCACTTTGGCAGTATATACACTGAAATTGGAACAATATAGAGAAGATTAGCATAGCTCCTGGGCAAGGATGACATGCAGATTCATGAAGAGTTACAAAATTCTTTTGAGCCAACAACATGCCCAGCAGGACTAGGAAAGTGATTTTCCCTCTTTACTGGGCAGTGGTGAGGCCACACCTTGAGTCCTGTGTCTAATTTTGGGCCCCCAACTAAACATTTGGGGGGCTGACATTGAGGGGCTGGAGCAAGTCCAGAGAAGGGCTGTGGAGCCAGGGAAGCATCTGGAGCACAAGTCAGATGAGGAGCAGCTCAGGGAGCTGGGGGTGTTTAGCCTGGAGAAAAGGAGGCTCAGGGGAGACCTTATGACTCTCTACTATCACTCCCTGAAAGGAGGCTGTAGCCAGGTGGGGGTCAGTCTCTTCTCCCATGCAACCACTGACAGGACAAGAGGACATGGCCTCAAGCTGCAGCAGGGAAGGTTCAGATTGGACATCAGGAAGAATTTCTTCAATGAAAGGGCTGCCCAGGGAGGTGGTGGAGTCAACATTCCTGGAAGCATTCAAGAAAAGACTGGATGTGGCACTTAGTGCTGTGGTGTAATTCACAAGGTGGAAATTGGTCAAAGGTGGGATTTGATGATCTTGCGGGTCTTTTCCAACATTAATTCTATGATTTTACGATCTATTTAGTTTATGACTCCATATATCAGGAAGAATTTCAGGTTAGTATATTCTTTTTAAACATTAAAATATTTCTCCAACAGCTAATATTGAAAAAACCCACCCCAAAAACCTCTACTGGAGTTTCATTTAAGGCAAAGACTAATTAGTTAATTGTTCCATGCTAAAGAAAATCCTCAGCCCTTTAGTTTTCAAAATTTGAACTTCTACATAATTTTATTAATAACCAGTTCCTTTATAATGGGTCAAATTAAGCCAAAATCCTTCATGCAAGGGGGCATAAAGTTTGGATTTAAAAAATCCATGAGAGTCTTGAATTTGTTGGTTAAAACCCAATACTAATTAAAATGAGACAAAATCCAACAGACCTTTGATAATTACATCAAAAGTTCACATTCATTTGATGTGGATTGTCTATATTTCATTGTTACTCTCTTAAAAGATTATTTACGTACAAAGAGTTAGAAAAGAGTATTAATATTTAAAAAGTGGAACTATGAGGGCAAACACTGATTCGGCATATGATTTAATTTATTAAATGTTTGCTTTTTTCTGCTCAAAATCATGACTTGTGACATTATTTTTTTGCATGAAGAGTGATCTACAAAGATTCTTAGTAAAATATGTTTCTAGTGGAACAAGAAGTTTAGCTTGTTTACTGGGGACTGGATTCAACAGCATTTGCTTAACAAGCTGGGCATTAAGGAACCACATCAATCGTATTTTCATTCCAAATTTGCCACTGGTTTACTGAGCAAAGTTCCTCAGAGGAAAAAATCTGATTTCATAAAAGATCACACGTAGCAGCCCTAACAATCTGAGATGCTGTACTGAAAGTTGTCTGGAAATCTGGCATATTTTATGCAACTAAGTGCAAAGTACTTTCCTCACAGCTGAGTATATGGAAGGCACAGCAGTATTATAAAAGGGAGAGATTACAAAAGGTGTCTAGACATGGAGAAAGTATGACCTCAGTTAGAACACTGGTATTTACTTTTTCTTTCTGGAGAGAGATATACAATACTTCAGGATTTCAGTATGCAAGGCAGCAAGGTTTCTGAGCAGTTCAGCAAAAATCCTCAGCTGACTGCAGGCTGGGAAAAATAAAAAAGAAAGGATCTGAATGAAAATAATCTCTGAGAGAAAAATAGGAAGCAGAGTGCAGCTACTTTTCATTCCATCATGCGGATGGTGTTTACTGCATTTTAAAGGTATCCATATTAAAAAAACCAACTCAACAAAACCCCCCCCAAACCACACCAATATTATAAATTCCCAAATATTTAGGAAGCATTTAAATGACAGTTGGCTGCAGAGCCTCACTGCAGACTCAGTGTACACAGCAGAGAAACTTTATCTCAAATATTCTTATTTCTCTCCTCTGCTCTCACGACACCCCACCTGAACTACATCCAGATCTGGGAGCCCCCACAAAGGAAGGACATGGACCTGCTGGAACAAGTCCAGAGCAGGTGACAAAGGCGATCACAGGCTCGGAGCACGTCCTATGACAACGGGCTGGGAGATTTGGAGTTGTTCAACCTGGAGAAGAGAGGGCTCCAGGAAGACCTTGCAGCAGATTTCAAGTATCTGAAGGGGTTACAGAAGATCTGGAGAGGGACTTTTGACAAGGATATGTAATGACAAGGGAGAATAAATAGCTTTAAACTTAAAGAGAGTAGGTTTAGGTTGGACATAAGGAAGAAATCTCTGCCTGGGTGGTGAGACACTGGAACAGGTTGCCCAGAGAAGTTATGGATGCCCCATCCCTGGAAGAGTTCAAGCCCCAGGATGGGCTCTGAGCAACCCAGCCTAGTGGAATGTGTCCGTGCCCATGGTAAGAGGGTTGGAAGTAAATGATCCCTAAAGTAATTTCCAACACAAACATTCTATGATTCTATTATATATGGGTAACAATGGATTTTTTACTTAATCTTGGGTTCAGGGTCCCAGTTTTCCTTTCTTACATATTCGAATCATACATCTCATCTTTGAATCTCTATATTCAATTGTTTTATTTATTTTTAATGGCACTCCTTATATATTACTGCACAGATGTGAAGTAGTGTATGATTTTTGCTCCTCTTCTTTGAAGTCTTATGATGGCATTGAGAGACATCTACTGAAAGACACATTGACACCTTGTTTTCACATTAGAAATTATCAGTAAAGATTCTTAGTTTAATTAAGTAATACATTTACCTTGCTGGCTGATCATTTAACATTTTTAGCAGCTCAGTTCCATGTATGGCTCCCATCAGTTCTCCTTGTGGCTATGTGTGTTGAGCCCACACACAAAAGGAGTATCCCAGACTGAGAGTTAGGTACTAGGAAATGCAAAATTGCTGGCTAATCATCCTTGCAAAATACGATGTATGCAACCAAGCAACACAGAAAAGCTCTGTGTATTTTCTACATTGCAGACTCTTGCCCACCCAAGCTAACCTAGCTGCATGAGCCAGTCTGGCTGTAGAAGCTTCAGGTAGCTCTGTTCTTAACTTAGAAGAATGAATTCCCTTGTGCTGCTGCACCTTGTTCCTGGTGACTGAACTGCTCAGTTATCTCCTGCAGTATACACTTACCCACAGTAAACATACCCACAGTGTCAAGGACTGCAGTAGAACCTGTCTTGGTTTTACTTGGGCAACCATTGTTTTGTTTTTAATCCCACAGTGTGTTTGTTTTGGTCACACACCTTGAACTTCTGCAACGAATAGGGGAAGAGGTCTATAAAATGTTGTTTACAATACAGCTCTGTTCAATATACCATCCTGACTGAGTCCCAAGCTCAGACCTTGTTATGAGTGAGGTCAGGGCACTGGTGGGGGAAAAAATTATTGAATGTATATAGGTAATTAGAGCCTGCATCATTGCTTACACAAAGGGCTGGCGGAGGCAAGAATGCAGGCTAATGTTCTTTTAATGTGTTATCTTCAAATGTAGTGCCTTGGAGGGTTGTGTGTGTCTATATAAATAAAGCAAAAGCCAGAAATGCCAAAGTATGAATGGGCAATACTGTTCTCCTGAAGGTGGCAAAAGGCAGGCAGTATAGTTTGTTTTCATGATGTGTGACTCCCAGGAGCCACAGCAGATTTCAGCAGGGGAAACCTACCAGAGAAGTCCTCTTGGCTGCAGATTACAAGAATTCTAAGGAGCTCTTGAGGAGTAGAGAAGGGTTATTAAAAAGAGATTACTTCCAGGCTGTGACAAACTTCTTGGCACAAGCTAAAGGTGGCTTTTCAGAGGTTTACAACTAGTTTGATAAGATTTTCAGAAGGATATCATTAAGCACCTCTTCAGCACTGAGGCTAAGCTTTTCTCAACCTGCAGGTTCTTGAGAGAGACTTTGAATGTGCCAAAACATAACAAAGTAGCTGGTAGTTTACACTTTTATAATCAGCATAACAATATAACCTGTTAATCATAGTCCCAAAGATGCACATTTCATGTGCATACCAGACATCTGAAATTAATAACTCTACCCTAAAATCTACAAAGCTAGATGAAGGCAAGCAGATCATAATTAGAAAGGTTTTGCTTTATTTTTAAAGAATCATATTGTAAAGTCAGTTCAGTGAAATTGTATTTTTCTTTAGTATAAATCAACAATTATGATGACAGTCTTGTCAGAAAAATGTCTCATCTCAGGATAGTAACTAATCAGTATATATCTGTAAAAGAAAGAGAAAAAAATTAAATCCCTCCTCTTCAAGTGAGCCACAGATATACAAGTCTGACATTTTCTTTGGGTAAGGTTTTTTATAGAGGGGTTTGCAATTTTGTTTTTAAATCTAAATTTCACTTCAACATGTAAAGCAGTATTTAAAGGGCAATTTAATATAATCAGTAAGATCAGTGCCTAGCCTCCTGATCTGGAAAGTATTTAAAAACTGATTACTGACAATCCTGCTCATGCAAGTTCATGTAACTCAGTTGTTTATATCTACAAAAGAGAATTGATGAGAATAACATAGGTGGAAAATACAGTTCTCAGTAAAATAGAAATGAGGAAAGGTATTAATGTCTCCCTCAAATATGTATATTTTTCTTTGATGTTAGTGTGACTTCCATTTGTGCGTGATAAAAAGACCAACATCAGATTCTAAGGGTTAATGTTAACATGGCTTCCCTTTTTATACTCACAAATAACTGTGGGAACAGTTTTGCAGAGTATGTTATTTGATAACAAACAGACATTTAACTATCAGATTAACAGGTACATTAATGTATGTAGATGTTGACATATCCACATTTGCACCCATAATTACTTGCAGATGTGGACTATGGGCACAAAAATGGCCATATTTTAGATACTACTCTTCAAGTCTACAGCATATTTTTATTCTATAGTGATTTTGGCATGGCATTTTTTAAAAACATTCAGATTCCAGTTAGGTTTGTGCCCCTAACTCAGGCAGATGTTTTTTGAAATTTCACCTTGAAAGCACACTTGGAGTTGTCACTTTTCAAATGTACACAAGAATCCCATCTGCCTTTTCAGATTAACACATCTCAACCTTTGACTTTTTTTATCTACAGGAAGGTTATTATGAGATGTTTCTTCCTGCACTTAGAGGTTTTTCTCTATTACTTCGCCCCCCTTGGAGCTCTTCAACTCCTCTGTCTAATCACTGAGGGTTCTTCATTGTGCTCTGCTTACATGCAAAGCAAGAAGAAGCAAACAGAATCTGTTTGGGTACATCATCATATTTCTTATAAACTGGTGAGAAAAAATAGAGAAGTATCTCATTTGTTTCACTACACTAAGAAACCTAGAATTAAGGAGAGAAGCAGGAAGATAAAAATCCTCCAAATTCCATCCTGTAAATTTGGATCAAAGAAAAGGTCCATGGCAGAGAAGACGACAGAGTAATAATGGTGACAGTGCTTACAACTGCTGCAATGCTTTCACAATGGTACTGAACCACATTAAACAGCAAGACAATGGTGATTTTATGGCCTCATGGAATGGCAAAGAGACATTCTGCAGTTATGAATAAATCCGCTTATTCACACAACCAGAGTCCATTGTATTTCTAACAGATCTCTGACTCTTAGGGAGTCAGTATAATAATCTCTTCTTAAGAGCTGAGGTGACTAAAGCCTTCATCCTGCCTCTGAAAACAGGCCAGCTTTCACTCTGGTGCTCCCTTTACCAGAAGCATAATCAGAAATCTCAGGTGTCTCTTGGCTAAGCTGAGAGTGGCTGCCTGTGGCCATTGGGTGAGTTCTGTGTACTGCTGTAAAGCCTCAGATGCCAGATGAAAGAAACCAATATTGAATAATAACCCCTAAATGTCTCAGAGTCTCTACCGAAATTTCTGTCCTGCATCCTCTCATCACTTCTGCCTACCTTATGACAACAAACTCAAATGGATTTGATCTGCACCTAATCAGCCACCAAATGATAGAATGTGACAGAGCCAACTGGGCCTCAGGTTAACTCAGAAAGTTGTCTTCCTAAAGGTGCCACAGGAATTAGATGTAAAGGACACTGATGTCATTATTGATATCCTTCCTTCCTGTCATCGCTGCATTGAAATGGCTGATCTCTTTTTGTAGTATTGTGTAAAGTTGGGGCAATTTTCACAAAAAAATGAGTATAGAATCATGTTATGAGGAACTTTGGGATAATGCCAATGCTAATTGGGAAAGACATAGCTTCAGATCATAAGACTTTCTTTTATTGTGCAGGCTGACAAGGTCCTAGGAGTGCTGCCGAAGAGACACATGAAGGAATTCATCTCTGGTTTTTTACATGCCAATTAAAGTTAGGATAATATCCTCAACAGCAGGTGGCTTTCCATGCTACAATACTTTTATTAGGGTCAGAATCTAAGCAGGAACCCTTTTTTGAAGGACTGGTCTAAGACAGTGGTCTAAAGCCAAATGGACCCTGGAACTGGCCTCACACAGTTACTGAAACCTTTTCTCCTTTGCATAGGTGGCAGATGACATTCATTATACCCCATTCAGTACAACAAATAGAAAGAAGAGAGGCATGAAAAAACCAAAAAATTAAAACCAAAATGCTTTAGCACTGAGAGGAAAGATAACAGCAAGAGAAAACAAAAAAAGTGCAAATGTTAGATGTTAGTCATATTGCTTACCACATCACTGAAGATGTTGAGATATTATGGTGATAAGTGTAGTAAAAGAATCCATCTAGAACAAGGGTGGACTTGTCCATGGAATTTTGGTGTTTCTGCATTCAGCCTTCTCAACATGCAATGCACTTGCACCTTCTACCATTGCAATTAGTTATTTCATTGGTATGTTATGAAACTAACAAATGCTTATACATTGTTTTATGTTCCCTAGAGAGGGAGGATTTTGAGCTACACCCATTAGAGATGAAACCAAGTGTTACAGAGATAAAAATACCAAAGAACAGCCATTCCAAATGGAACAAAAATATTCAAGGAGACTCAATCTTTAAGACAAGAAAAAAGAAAGCTGGAGCTGTAAATGCAGTGTGGAAGCTAAAGAAATAAAAGATTGTAATAATGCAATAACTTATTTGGGTCAGGACCATTTTGTGGAAGGATAGCCAAATAAATCTTCTAAAATCAGAAAATAATGTAGATTAAATACTTTTTATTAGACTCATTACATGTGTTACGGCTTTGAAAAGAGAAAAAGAACCTAAATTGAGCAAATAGAAACTGATACAATTTAAGATAAATTGATAAAAAAATAAGATATTCAACTAAACATTTGCAATTCAAAAGGACAAGCTTTGATGAACTAATGGATATGTTTAATAAAGCCCATTAAAACTAGAATTCCAAGGGACCTGACCATGGAAGAAACCTGGAATTTCAAAGTCAAATGTATTGAATTTTACAGAACATTTTACTTTAAACTGGAGAAAAATTTGAAAGAACTCTCCAGTAATCTACAAATGAAGGATGAAACTTTAGACTGTCAAAATAGATTCTGTGTTTGTCCTGGAAGAGGATATTGAACTATATGGTATTTCCTTTTTGAGCCATATAAATTGAGACTAAAGTGCACAAGGAAAGAAGCTGAACGGCTTTGCAGCCAAGGTAAAACAGAGATTAAAGATAATCTAGGCGTGGCCAAAAATGAAACAAATTTTGCCTCAGGTTTCAAAAAGGACAATTATGTTGATTTGGGAGGAAAAACAGAATGTTTCATGGCAGCTTTCATTTACACACCCTTGTTATCTCAACTGTGGTGGAAACAGAAATCATGAGTCTTAATGCGCTCAAGTCAGGGGGATTAGGTGGTCTCCCTTGCAGGATTTATGAGAACACACCTTTCAAATCAAACACCAAATACGGTGCCTACAGTTAAAAGAGGAGAAAGTAATCAGGCATCTGGAAGCCTGTAACCCTGTAGACTGCTTGAGGACATATTTTGAAGGAAAAAATATTTAAAGAAAATTTAATAGGATGTAAAACAACAATGATTTAATCAAATGTAGATCATCGTCAACAAAGTTTCTAGACAAAGGAAATGGACTGAATTTCATATATCAAGTCTTCAGGAAATGGTGCCAACTATGAAGCTTGTAATTTAAAATCAAATAAAGGAATGAAGAATCTGTGACATCGAGTATGAAGCTGTCAGGTAGAGGAACTGGGGATGAATTACTAGTAGGGTTCTTCAAGACTCAGTATTGAAATAGATGGTGATTAATAGTCTAATATCTACTTTTCACTCAGGAAACTAGAGAGCAAAATACCTATCTGCTTATACCTCTCAACTTAGTACTTTTATCAGTAGAGGATAACCAGGATATCATATAAAAGAGCTGTGTATTCTTGAGGAGTGAGAGGATAGCAGCTCAAAACAGAAAGTTCTGCTCCAGGGTGAGAACTCATCAGCTGAAAAAGATGTGAAAGGACCTGAGTGGACTAGCTAATTGCAGAATTATATAAATTGCCAGTACAATGAAAACTCCTACAGTCTATGTTTGTACTAGATTTATTTCTAAAGAGCCTGGGCACTGTATGGGGTCTTGCAATACTTTCAAACTTCTCATTATATATGTTCAAGAATTATGAATTAAAACTTAACTGCAGAGAAGAGATACTAAAAGATCATGCTGGGGGAACATGTTCTGACTCAAAGGACATGGCCAAGTTAAGAGAAATAAGATTGAAAGGTGATATGTTTTACCTCTGTGAATGCAGGTAGGTTAAACATGAGTAAGTACTAGATTGTTAAGGATACTTGTTTTGATGAAAGTTGACACTATGGGAATAAACTGACTAAGAATAAAATTCACCTGGAACTTACCAGAATGTTTCTAGTGACAGAGAAAACAAAGCTACTTTGTGTTTTAAGCTAGAACTTTGCCATTCTAATGCATTAAATTCTTTAAGCAACAATTTTGATGACTGGACTCCATAATTCTTGCTACTTCTGTTTTCCTAAATGAGAATAAATATTTTAAGTATTATAATTCACAGGTCTGAAACCCTAGTATCACCTAGTCCAGACTCAAGAATGACACATTTCTTGTTTACATGCCTACCAATCTGGAGGCTTTTACAGCAAAAATCCTTATTGTGAGAACTATGGATAGTGCAGTGAAAACATCGT
>VZTN01010700.1:88542-162983 GCA_013400515.1 Erpornis zantholeuca
ATTTTTCCGGTTCCATTTCTCTTCCTTCTCTTTTAAGTTGTCCCTCTTCTAACTACAAGGACAAGTGAAAAAGAAACACTGAAACAAGGAGACTGAGCAAATTGAATTATTTGATAGTGCTTAAATTATTAAAGAAATTCTTTCTGATATAGCTGGAAATACAGCTATGAAATCTGGTGTTGTCAGACGTGATTTTTTGACTTTGAAAAAACATTGCTTACAGTTGCCCTCAAATTTTTGTGCTTAGCAAAACTAACTCCAGTCACTGAGTAAAAATAATGATTTATCCATGACCTAGCCAGCAGTATTTACCCACCTTTGCAAGGCAATCTGGGCTGCACAAAAGCTGTATGGATGTGGAAATGAAAACACCAAAATCCAGATGTCTATTCATGGTCTAAATTCAGGTGCACTCTTAGAAATTCTGTAGGGTCACAACTGGTGAGCATGCATCTTTCATCAGCTGCAGAATGGGGATGGAGCATTTTAAAGGATTTCTATTTTTATGTGATATTTTGAAAGAACAATTATTGTACGTGTGAATCAGTAATCCAGTGGTGTTTTACAGGCAATCAGTTTTGTGATATTTATTCATTTCCTCCATCCCTTGTCTAAGCAGCTTAGGGAATTTCAGGGGGAAAAAATGAGAAAACTATGAAAAATGCATACTTAAACGTTTGGTCACGAAACACTAAAGTAAAGGTTTAAACAACCTAAATAAAACTAATATGTATTCTTGGCATATGGATCGAGTCCAAACCTGAGACAACATTTTTCATTTCACCATACAACAGTACAAATCTAATTTCAAGGAGCAATATCTGTAAGAAATAGCTGCTGTTATAATTTCACAGTGTTGTCCTTTCTTTAAAAAAAAACATTTAGCATATAAATATAATGGAGAACGTTGGTTATATGAAATCTTTCTCAAAAGAAAGCATTTAAAAGCAAATATCTTGCTAGGAAAAATTTGCACGCATTAAGAAGCTTGGAAATGCAGTGATGAAATGCTCATTTCCACTCCATTTCCAAGAAGAGGGAGTTCAGTTTACCAAACTATCTAGGTCTACATCCTTGCCACCAAAAATATTACAGGAAGCCAAAGATGGCTGGCATTTTTCTGTCCAGACCTGGGTGGGTATGATGATCACAGAAGATTCTGAAGAAAGTGTTTGCCGATCTGTTGTTGCCCTCACATCAGCCTTCATAGGCAGCCCATCCATCAGAGGCAAGGCAGAGGAAATGCCTGCTTTGCCTAGCCTGGGTTGCTGTTGAATAGCTCAGAGAGGTGTCCAAACCAGACCTGTGAACTGAGATGGCCTAATGTGCCCCAAGAGGCCATGGATCATTTCTGCTGCATAAAGGCCTCCACTGCTACACCTCTTTCAGATTTGCAATCTGAGTCTAGGAGTAAACTAAATCACCTGAAAATAATTCAGGCATTGATGTATACAGCTTGCTCATGGGCTGAGAAGCAACAAGGACACTACGCTGGTCTCTTTCAGTTTCTTTTAAATCACCTCCACTCTTAAAAAAAAAAAAAAATACAATCAGTTAATATAATTTAAATGGTTTGGATTTTCTGTTGAATAGAATAACTGCGCACACAGGGACATGCACAAATATACCTATGCAAATTCAGAGAAAAGCTGACACATCCTTTTACCATTTGTGAGAGATTCATTAAGTTTTATGTGCAGACACCTCTGTTTTAAATCATGAAGCTAGCAGCAGAACTACTTGGCTTTTCCAAAATCTTGCCTCAACCCTCAGCCTCCAAATAAAATACTAATTGCTGATGCTTTTAGTACAGAATCATTTCATTAATCCCAGATAGTACCCCCATATATGAATACATTATAACTCTGTTCTGGGATTCATTAATTGACCTAGTTAATTTGATCCCTAAAAAGCCGTAATTAGGAATGTGTAAAATAGGTTGAAAAAATTTGTTGCAAGCAGACACTACCTGAAGGGTGGGTGTTGTTTGAGATATTTCCTTTTACCTTTAAAAGGCTTTAGAAATTTTATACTAAAAAGGAGGCTAGGGGAGTAAAATATATCAAAACCAAGAAGAGTAGATAACCTTTTATACCAAGTTATTTTCATTTTAGCATGCGACCTAATCAAATACAAAACCTACACTGATATCTGTCAGAAAAGCATGTACTGCAAAACAGGCTGCAGTCAGGGAGAGAAAAAAAAAAAAGGAAGTTCCTGGAAATGAACAAAAAAAGGCCTGAATTCAGCTCTTTTTGAATCCCAAATTGCACTTTAAAGTGTCATGTGTGCCAGGTGCAGTACCTCTTAAGACAGAAAGGTCTTCCACCTTGGAGGAGGGCAAGCAACCTTAACATATGCAGCACCCAGAGAAAAAAGTTCTTGGACAAGGTGAACTGCTGAATATGTATGTGTTTTAATAAAGCATTTCATTTGGAAGGTTTTTGCAGCATTCACACAGATTGAGTTTTAGGGAGGANGCCTGCTCTACTGTCAGAGGAAATAAGTGAAACTAAAATGAAGTGATAATATACTGTAGGAAATTTAAGAGAAAGAAAGGCAGAGGAAAAATGGCAATCTGGGACCATACAGCTGATCCCCAAAATAGACACAATGACCAGTGCCAAACTAGCTGCCAAAAACAGTAGATTGTAAAATTACCTAATACCTATGTCATGTTTACTTTATATTTACATTGGGGAATGGACTCCCCAACAGACACAATACTCGACAGTATTTTTGTTCACTGTCACTATCATTATCCACCATCTGCTCTGCCAAATTTCCTTTCTGTTCTTTTTTGTGCATTCATCAGCACAGTAGTAAGTAACTACCTTAATGACTGCAGCACATTGCTTCTGGATTAGCAGCAGATATTGTACTACTCCTGACTTATGGAGAGAGCTGTAAGTAGGAGACCTGGCAGGGGGTTCCATTTTAAATCCTTTTCCTTTGCAAAAAGAACCAAAGTACCTAGGAAATTTTTGTCCCAACTCACCAGCAGGGATGTGATCTATGGTTTGGCTTAAAAAAAAATGTACCTCCTTCTGCGAAATTCAGTGAAGTACCCGCCAGCTCCACAGAGATGGCTGAATTCTGACAAGATGTCTTAGTGTGATGGGTAGCCTGAAATACTGGCAGAGAGCTCTGCTTACTTTGCTCAAAACCACAGATAGGAAAAACCACAGCTTTGAGAAAAGGGCAGCTTTTGAAAAGGACACGTGTTTGCTGACTGAACCTTGTGGGTTAACATGGTGACCCGCAAGCACAAGAAGGCCTTTTTGTCTGTGTAGTCTGTGGGTAGATGTAGCAGCGGGTAATCCAATCCTGGCACATCCTTACTTATTCTTTGCTTAGAGACCATCTAAAGTGAGTTCTCTGAAACTCTTGCCTCAGTGCTCTTTTTATGTGTGCTGAGCAGACTTTTTGTTGTTGAGATTAGTCAAATACTGGCAAAGTAGGCAGGAGTGGTTTATTTCCTTCCAAAAAATTGAACAAAACAAAACACTTTTTTCAGACATCTTGCACCAAGATAGGTGAGCCAGGCAGGGGATGGGAAGGCAAAAAGCTAAATAAATGTGAAAAAAGAAAAAAAAATTACAAAGAATAGCCAAGGGAAATTTGGACTGGAAAGACTCCTCACAAGTATCATGGTATAGGGAAATAAAGCGGAAAAACATATAGATGTATATAAATTCAAAATATATTATGGAAAGTTTCCTACTAAAAACACATTCAAAAATAATTACTTCTGATTCACAAAGAGAGGAAAAATGAAGTGATCGTAAGCTTTAGGGATCCTAGGATGGAGCACTGCCAGGCTCCTTGAATGCAGGCAGCTTCAGTGCAGCCCAGACAGGCAATGGGCTAAAAGGCTTAGGAGCCTCATTCTGTTCCCACTAAATTCAATGGTAAATCTGGACTTTGAAACAGGCATGGAGTGAGCAATTGTATGTAACAGTCAGGGACAGCAGAAGTTAGCAGTGATGTGAGGGCTTTGTTAATATACTGGTGCCTGGATCTGTCAGCTAGATCTGCACTCCTCTTGGCTAACTGTCCCTGAGCTGATTCCACCAACCTAAGGAAATGAATCTAAAGTAAAAGGAAGACCAGAATCCAAAGCTCAGAACTATCAGTATGCAAATAAACTGGTGCCACAGTGACACTTTCTTAGGTCTTTTGCAGCCCAGAGCTGTGACCTGGAAAGATAAAGTAAGGAAAGATAAACCAGAAGGGACTTAACTCTTCTGCAGTTGTGCTAATATACACTGATAAAGAAAGTACCGCATATTTCTTGATTTTAGCTGCAGAATAATTCCAAACTCATGCCAATCTACTCAGCAAGTCTATGGCTTGGCTGCAGATGGTTTCTCAAGTTTTAAAATATGTAGTTGTTGCAAACAAGTGAGAAGCTCACTGGTACCAGCCTCTAAGGGCTTCAGAGTCTTCCGGACAGTCTCCTTCAGGTGTGCCTTTTCTGATTAAATCACGTACTATAAAGTGTAAAAGCAAATATTGCTAGAGGATTATTATCCAATTACTTACCTCTGTACAGAGCTTTTGAGGAGCATTCAGGCTTGGGTGTTTTCTCTCATTACCAGCGACAGGAAGTTGGGCACTACTATTTTTTCTCCCTTGAAAGATGCTCTTTGGTATTTCTGGTGCATATGCTTATCATTTTATTGTTATACAGTATGAAAGGAAGTGTGCTGCTGCAAACTATAAAATATGGTCATTGGCTAAACTTCCAAAATTAATTACCCTTTTAATGTGTCTCAGGGTTCAAGATACCCAGCCCTGAGATTTCTTCTAGGGGATCCAATTTCATACTGAGGTGCATTATTAACTGGACAACTGCAAATGGAGAAAACTATTGATCACATGGAATAAGACAGAGAGTCTAGAGCAGTGAAATGCATACTCTGAGCTACCACAGCAGGAGGTAAAGCTCATACTGACGTTGTAAGTGGGTCTAAGTGGCACAGTTCAGAAGTATGTGGTGTCAGCTTGTGGAAATGCACTGGGAGGAGGCTCAAGGAGGAAGTCTTGCAAAAACCAGGTCCCTTGGCATTAAGAGATTTGAAAACCAGCAGGGACTGCTTAAAATAAATCCTCTAGTTTATAGACAGCCAACATGAAGGCTCAGACGAGTGTAATATGAGAATGCTGCTCAATCCTGTGAGTGAACATGATGCTGCATTCAGGACAAGATGTAGTTTTGATGTTTTTCTCAGAGCTAATAATGGAAGCAGCAATTCACTTTCTCCAGAGAGGGGAGCGGAAGGCATTTTAGCAGCCTGAATATATTTGTGCACAGGGCCAACTAAAATGGCAGGATAGATTTGGAAACTCCTCGTGGAGTTGTTTTTATGCACACAGAGCAGAAGCATTTAGATCCATGTTGTAAAGAAAAAAACAAATCCTTTTTCGGAGCAGCTGACTGCAGAGAAGAGAGATGGTAGTACTCTTGTGGGTCCTATATCCTTGTAGATGTACAATGTCAGCTTCAACTATCTTAAACCAAACCCACAAACCCTAGGACAGTCCTTCTTTTTAATGACATTCTGAACTTCAGCAAGGTCATCTGCTTTTTGACAGCAGGAAATTGTTACCCAGGTATGTTTCTGAATTTTCCCAGTATCACCACTTCTGTGCATAGTTGAGGAAGAGACTCCTTTTATACCTCTAGAAAAAGGAGAACATAACATTATCACCGCCTTTTTTTTTTTAGTACAACTGCACAGGGACAGCTTTCCTGAGATATTTAGAAATTAAATCTTGTAACAGGGTCTGTAGAAACATTCCAGTTAGACAGGCCATTGTCTCTGACTAATAACTCATCCTTCAAGGTTTTGCAAATGTTACTCTACATCATGAGAATTGGGACTTCAGAGAGTAAAGTTGTGCCCACATAATCCCTTTGTCTCCGGTCCAATCCTCTTCTTAAAATTAGAGTGTGCCTAGTTTTAAGATAAAATTTAAGATAAGTGGATGCTGTAGGGTAGTGTCCAAATTCTCACTCAACAGAGGAGCCTAGTGTAGCCTAGTGTAGGAGACTGGTGTAGCCTCACCAGTCTCAGCTGGACAGGTGAGAGAAAATATAACAAAAAGCTTGTGGGGGGGGGGGGGGGCAAGATATGGGTGGAGAGAGATCACTCAGCAGTTACCATCATGGGCAGATCAGGGAAATTAGTTTAATTTACTTCAAATCAAATCAGCATTACTCAGGATAATGGGAAATGATCTCCAGACTTAAAACAACCTTCTCCCCCACTGCAGCTGTGTCCTCCTCAGTGGAAGGACTCCTCACACTTCTCACCTGCCCCAGTGAGGGTCCCTCCCATGAGAGACAGTTTTCCATGAACCCCAGTATGAGTCCTTCCCACAGGATGCAGTTCTTCATTAACTGCTCCAACGTGGTCCCTTCCACAGGGGGAAGCTTTCAGGAGCAGTCTGTGCCAGCATGGATTCCACAGCTCCTTCAAGCACTTCTGTCTATTCCTACTTCAGGGCCCTCCATGGGCTGCAGGTGGATCTCTGCTCCAATGTGCATTACCAAGGGCACCAGGGCACAGCTGCCTCACCATGGTCTGCACCATGGGCTGCAGGGGAATGTCTTCCTCAGCACCTGGAGCACCTCCTGCCCCTCCTTCCTCACTGACCTTGGTGTCTGCAGGGCTGTTGCTCTCACATATTCTCACTCCAGTCTCTTTAGCTTTCATTGCCATGGTTTTTTTCCACTTCTTAAATATGTTATCCCAGGGATGATATCACTGTCACCAATGTGCTTGGCCTTGGCCAGCAGTAGTTCCATCTTGGATGGATCCAGCTGGCATTGGTTCTGCTGTACAGCAGCCGGGTTGGGGTCTGTGCTCAGACCCAGGATGCCCTGACCGACCCAGAGAGAATGTCTCCCAAGACACAGCCTTCCAGGGCTCTCTTCTCTTCTCCCAGCCGCCGGCGTCCCTCTGCAGAGGAATGCCTGTCTCAGCAGGCTTCCAGCTCTGAGTGAATCAGCAAGAAAGTGATTCCAGCTCTGCTCTGCCAGGAGACCCCAGGCTGAACCAGGGAGACAGAGAGAGAGACGAAGAGCCTTGTTTGGCTGTTCCGCAGGGAAGCCTTTATTGTCCAGCAACCCGTGAAGGATAGCCAGGGACGGGGCTCCCTAGGGGTCTAGGGAGAGATACAGGGGTTCTTACAGGAAAACAAGGGGTGGGTGTGAGAGGGTAGAAGCCAATGGGTTACAAGGAATCTACATAGGGTCCCAAGAGGATCATGGGTGTGACAATGTCTCCCCCTCAGCGGGAAGTGCTGCCTTTTCCAAGGAGATCTTGCAGGGAAGTTATGCAATACTCTTATCTCACCAGGCCCCTCTCCAGGGCAGAGACTGGACAGATTGTCTGCACACTGTTGGCCATGGGGAAAGCCTCTGGTAACTTCTCACAGAAGCCACTGTTATAGGGCCCCCACTACCAAAACCTTGTCACACACCTTGTCTTGGGTTGGAGGCTTATAGGATTGGTGTAGTTACTCTAAGACTGGGATATACTGGGAAATGCAACCAGGACAGTGAATAGATAGTACAGGACTCCTGAATATGCTGTCTAGTTGACTATTCAACTCATAGTACAGACCAATATTTCCCTTCCTACTCAGGTTATCTCAGGATGTTGCAGGTGGCTGCTCCTTTGGAATCTCAAACAAAGAGTCTGTGTGATCTTCAATGCACTGCTTTGCAATGAGAAACTCTTTTTTATTTTGTCTTTTTGTGACACAAGGATTTTGCCAGAATCTCTTCCTTTCTCTCCTTTCCATCCCCTAGAGGTACAACTAGATAAGATGTATTTTTCCATCAGTTCCTAAATGAGAAGAAATGAGAAGAAAAGTGGAATGAGGAAAGGTTTCATTAAGCTTAGTGAGTTTTTAAATTTCTATTTATTCTGTGTGTGAGCACAGTAGGATGAAATCCTCTTTAGACATTTAAGTGTGCTTGAATTGTACTCAACCAATTGCCATTCCTTGTTCACACAGGCTATTGAAGTATAAACTGCTCCCATATCCTCTAGGTTGAAAGCAACCATTCATAGAACTACTGTAATTGAATTGTATGAACATGAGAAATTGTTTTCCTGTCATAAGGTTATCATAAAATAAACAGCAGAATCTGCATGAGGTACACATCTGACTCATGGCTATCCATTCAGAAGGCATGCTCTCTGCACTTAGTTCCTCTCTTTTCTTCGTCATGTGCTTCCACACATGAAGAGAACAGAAAGAAAGAACACATACCCTAATAATATGTTATCTGCCCAGAAGGAATATATGGAAACTATAGAATGAAAAGCCTTTGACCTACTCTATATACAATATACCCAAATATCTCCCAACGACAGAGGAAAAACTAGGAGAATCAGCAAACAAACATTTTACTACTACTACTACTACTACTACTACTACTAATAATAATAATAATAATAATAATAAATGTCAAGAATTTTAATATTAATATCCATCTATCTACAGTTTGCATTAATCATGACTTTAGAGGTCATCACAGGAGGATGGGGTTGGAATTTATTTGATGAAAAATAGAGGCATATATTTGATCTAAATACAAAGTCTAATTTAAAAAGCCTTATTGACTCCAGTCAGCAGAGAAAAGTAGGAGTTTTAGGCACATTTTTTCTGCCTATTTTGAATATTATCTTCCTGGTGAGTTTACTGCTGAACTCTCATGCCCAGTTCTTGCCACTGAATATAAGGGGGATCTAGACAGACAGCTCAAAAATAGCCTCTAGACTCCAGGCATTAAAGATCAGAATGATGAATCCTATCATGGAGGTCTGTGAGATCTCCCAAGGACACAGGATTTATACTTGTTTTCAGCAATTATTCTCTTTGTAGAAGGCTTGAAAACACTCAGACACATTTGCAACTTACTTTGCCTGTAAAATGTAGAGGACATTATAGATAATTACTATTATGAAGATAATATGGAGAATGACTATTATGATTTTGGGGAAGCTATGCTTGATCATTTACAGAATACAAAAATAGAAAAGTAGAAAAATGTAGACATTTCAACCAATCATTTGGCCACATATTCTTAAGAAAAACGGAATCACTTTACTGTATATGTAACTCTCTGGTTTCATTCAAGAGAGGGAAGATATAATTCATATCACAGAGTCCTTGCTGTAGAAGTATGTAATTCAGAATATATCCTGCTCCATTTTTCACTAGGACGAAAATGAACAAAAAGTCAGTGTGTCCTACATTATGCTTTAACAGCTCTCAACAGCACATAGGAAGGAGTTTGAAGAAAATTCTCTGCATCAAGGGGTAAAAAGGTGTGGCTGACTAACACCCACAACCACGGAAATGGTGTTAATTCAAAAGAGTCTTACCAATTTTATCACTACTTTTAGTCATTATAGGAAAGCATTAAGATGATAGGCAACACATCCAAGCAGACAAAATAATCTTCATTTTTTTCTGATTTCTTCATCAGAAAATCTCACAGCTCAGCTCTGCCAAGAACCTAAAAATCTTATCAATATTGTCACAAAAATTTCAGATACCAGCAGAAATTTTGTATAGATTTTCTGTAACATGTGCAGCATTTTAGCATTCAATCACTGCAAAGAACTATTCATGAGTCAGATCTATGCATTATTTCCCAGCAAATAATCAAAACAAGGAAAAAGGCAGTAGGATGCATATAGAATGTGGAGGGATTGGTTCTTTCTCATCTGCAATATCTTACAATGATCTGTTAAATCTTTAGGATTTATTAATCATTAGCACTACTAGAAATTAATCAACAAGTACTTTCCTCATTACATTAGATTATCAAATATATGCAGGTTATGCTCCCAGCAGGAGAATTCAGCAATGCCTGGGATGAATCCTCCACGTTCTTGGACTACTCAATGATGCTCAAAACAATTTTGGTCAGATGCTTAAGAATTATTTTATCACATTTGTATATATTTGAAAATCATAGTTCCTAGATTAAGATTAGCATTGAAAGCCATTAAGATTGTGTGTGTCTCTATTCAGAATTCAGCATTGCTTTGGGAAAAGTTTCTTTTTTTAAGAGCTAAGTAACTTTGTTTTTGAATCAGAATCTCATGCATATGCAGTTTAGGATCTCATTCCCTTTTTGCAGATCAATGCTTTTCCTTTACTTGTTATACATACCATGAAAATTTCTAGAAAACCAGATTACATTTTGAATTGCCTTTTGCTTTTCTTATTTCTTCTTTTTGTACAATCCATTTGTTCTCAGTTGATTCTGTCATGGGTGGAATATATTCTGCATGAGAAAAATATTCTTGCTTAAGTGTAGCAACTCTTTGCCTGTGTTTATAGTTTGGCACTCTTTTTCTTCAGTACAGGAGAAGATAGCCAAATTATTTTATCACTGCCTTTATTGACAAGTTGTGGTATTGTGAAGTTTTCTCTGTTTGTTTTACCCAAGCCATCAAGCTATATTCAATATTAATTCTATTGTAACTTTAAGCACTGCATTGTTTACAAGTCCTGCAGAAAGGTATAAAGCATATAGTTTTAGCTACAGCTTCAGATATGGCTGTATTTCTTTGGCTTTCTTACAAATAATCTATAACATATATATATATATTTTAACAAAGTCCATTAATTTTATGTCAGTATGTTTCATAGGGATGAAAAAAAAAGGATGTTCAGATATTGAAGGTCAGAAGGACATTTCAGTCACCAGGTTTCCCATTCCATCCTTAAACTGTATCTGTATCAACAGATTTCTGAGACAAGATTTATTGACACCAAAAATGCATTTTTCAAGAAGCCATCAGTTTGATTTGCAGAGCAGGAGCATGCCAGGTTGAAAAGTCTATAAAAAATAATGCTGAATCTCTGTTTCGTCCTTGCTGACAACAAAGATATCTTATGTGATTATAGCTTTTGGTATTAAAAAAGAACTCAAGGGACAATTTTTGCTAGATGGCCTGGAAGCCTGGTGGGGCAACATTTCCCAAAAGAACTCAATAATTAAGGTTCCACTTAATTTCACTTCAGAGCAAACTTAGGTACTTGCTACTAATTTTTCACTTCACCAAACGTGAGCTTAGCAATGTCTTCAACTTATAAATTGGGACATATTAAAAGCCAAAATATGTCAATGAGGACACAGCTAAAAAGTGTGGAGATGTTCTTCAGGGCCTTTTCACAGCTCCAGCCTTACATACACAGACACTCAGACGACTTCTTGAGCAGTGAGCAGGGGTGGTTTATTCTTGTCTTGATGCATCAGAGCAAGGACTATGTGACCTGGTCTCACAAAACACAGCAATATACAGATGAATGCCACACTTGGATGAACACAACAGCGCAGGCACAGCTCTGCAGTCCAGTCATATGTATGCCAACACCTGAAAACTCATCACCTGAGTTGATGCAGTGACAAAAATCTGGCCCCAAGCTGTTCTGTAGCCAGCAGTTTTTGCAGACCACACAGTAGCCTAATTTTTCAGGCATACCCAGGTTCGTATGCCTCAAAAGCATGACACAGAAGGCTTTTTCATTAGAAATAAGATATCTGTAGCTGCCTCTCAGCTGCACATAATTTCTGAGTGTGCTATATTTTGAAGTATGACAGCATTCAGGTGACCACAGGGAAAGCCTTCCCAATAAAATAAATTACTATGCATAGATAGTCTGACAGCAGAGTTGAAGAAATAGAACAGCAGTACTGCAGAGGCACTTTACATGGGCTCATATATTGTGCATCTGGTATATAGGGTGTATTATTACTTTAGAAATATACTGGAACCACCAGAAGTGATATGTGCATTTTCCTACTTATCTCTAAAGTGCTTCTTGGTGTCTGGATCCAATGATCTCTCTGAGGTTTCACGACTATGATAATTAAAGGAATGTGTCTTTTCAGCAACTTAGTTATGGCAGATAACAGTATCTGGTAATTTGTACAACTTTATAGACATTTATATAACTGTACAACTTCAATTCATAATGACCCTGGGAGGTAATGTAGAGAAGATGAAGTAGAAAGGATAAGTGAATTGGTGTCGCATTTTCTAGTAATTGTAAAACTCACTATAATAAGATTATAGTAATGATAATCTGCCAGTGCTCACCAGTCCACCTTCAAGCCCTTTCTCAAATGAGATAAGAGTATGACCATAAGAAAAAAGTCACCCCACAGCACAGCTGCAAGCTGCAAATCTCAGGCTGCAAATCTCACCCTAAGTGCTTAAAGCACTCAGTCACTGCAGGAGACAACCACAGACCTCATTTATTAAATCTCTGTCCCAGGAAACCCACACATAAAAACTCTAAATCTCATAAAGAAATATTCTTTTATTAGGAAGATATATCTGAGACCTGGTGTACACCTGTGTGGTTGAGAAAAACTAGGAGATAGAAAATCTTCACTATGACCTACAAAGACACCAAAACAAAACCTGTTGGTCTCATTACAAATCTTTCAGTCCTTATTGGTTGCAAGATCAGTCAGGGGAACAGCTATTCCACAGTGAAAATGGTCATATATGTTGAGTTTGGAAGTGCCTATGAATAAAGAGACTTTCCAGGATGCTTGTGATGAAGTAAGTAAATTTCATTCAATAAGAAAATTGTACTTGAAATTTCTAAGAGTCAGTGTCCTGTGATCTAAAATATATACAATGTTGATAGAACTCAACAGTCTTGTGCAGTCTGATCTTTTTCAGTTGCTTTAACCTGTATCCTCTCTCCATAGCAGCTAAAATCTCCATTAAGTTCCTGTTGCTGACAGAAGAAACAGGCCACCATCCAGCAAAGCACTTAAACACAGTTTAGGTTTAAATATGTGAAGTTGTATTGAAACCAATGAGAATACTCTCATGCTAAAAGTAAGCACATGCTTAAGTCGTCCACTGGATCAGGGCCATAAAATGATGTAGTTTTGCCAATAAATAACTTATCCATCAGGATAATTTCCGTGGCATTTTTTTTAATAAAGCTACTTACTGTCGAAAGACAAGGAATTTCTGATTTCTCATTCTTGTTTCTGATCTCTTAATTTGTTTGGTGCAACAGTGGTTTTAGATCAGGATAGGGACTGAGGCTTCTAACAGGACTATGTTTGGTGTTCAGGACTAATTTTATGATCCAAGAGGAATTTACTTGTATGTGCATTCACACAAGCAGAACCTGTAACATTTTCTTAGCTGACATAAGAAAGTTTCCAGAACAGACATAAAAATTAAAGCTTCTGGAAGGATAGATTTAATTTGCCTCACACACTAGGCTGGGATTTTAGTTAGATTTTTTTCCATGTACATATTGTAAACCTTATGTTTCTGTATGAGGAAGAAAGAATAGCTTAAGCATGCTTGTCATCTGGATGTATCTCTTTCGTCAAGAGCCAGATGAAAGGGCTAAAATCGATAGGTTTCTTCTAGCTGTCTTTAATGATTGCCAAATAGACTTCTTTATTGCTTTACCAAAAAAAAAGTCTGTTTGGTAAAACTTATGTAACATCCTTTTACTTCTTACAAAAACTGTAAAAAGGGAGATTTTTTCCAATGGCACGAAAAGCCAATTAGGACTGCCAGGAAAGTGTGTAGGGAAAGCGGGAGTATGCCATTTGGCAGAGTGGTACAGAAATTGGTACCTCAGCATCTAGAGCCAAATCTGGCTTTTGATGAAGCTGATCTCTCTGCTGATATATTACATTTTTGAGTGATGCCTGGAAGATCGCAGCATGAGCTGTAAACTGCCAGAAAGTGAGATTGGAATTATAAACCCTTTAAAGAAGCATTTAGACAAAATAAACAGAGACTAGACCATAAGAGGGATAATGGGCTGTTTTCCCTTTAGTCAATGTAGTAAGATGTTGGAGAGAGTTAACACTGAAGGGGAAACTTCAGGTAAGTCATATTCTGAGTGACAGACACAGACTGGTGAAAAGAGAGCTGTTTGGGAAACAGGTTTGTCCCAAGAGACCTCTGTGTCTAAAACATGCTGTGGGAAAATATTTCAAAGGAGTAAATTATTCTTGAAATAAACCTTTAAAACTTTAAACCTTTTACTTTCTGCTTTGCAATTACTTTATTACCAAGTATGTTTTGTACTTAAAAAGCCAAAAATGTTTCCAATGGTATTAAAAAACCAAATGGTTCATAATTACTGCAGCTACCATCCACGTGACTGAGGGTACTGTGAGATGTCATAGCAGATGATGGGCAGTGCTCTCACTTGAGGAGACTTTTTATCATGAATATATATTGGAAAGGAGGTGGAAGAGAGTTTGGTTAAAATGAAGAGTGTATTGGGTTTGTGTGGCAAGGATGTTGTGTGGGGGGCACTAGAGAGTTGGTTTCTCTGAGAAGCTGCTGGAAGCTTCCCCCATGTCTGACAGAGCCAATGCCAGGATGCAGCTCACTGCTGGCCAAGGCCGAGCCTCTGGGGTAATGGGTTTAAGAGAGGGGGAAAAAAGGGCAACTGCAGCTGAAGAGACAGGAATGAAAACATGAGAGGAACAGACACCAGTGTCAGTGAGGAAGTAGGGGCAGGAGGTGCTCCAGGTGCTGGAAAGAGATTCCCC
The DNA here is from genome assembly GCA_013400515.1 of Erpornis zantholeuca. Lineage (NCBI taxonomy): Eukaryota > Metazoa > Chordata > Aves > Passeriformes > Timaliidae > Erpornis > Erpornis zantholeuca. Next base: position 103,136 of record VZTN01010700.1, read on the forward strand.
CACAGCCCCTGGTACAGCCCATGTTCAGGCAGCTGTGCCCTAGCAGCCCATGGTGGAGCAGAGCAGCCTGCAGCCCCTGGAGTATTCCATGCCAGAGAATGAGAGAATGACTTGGTAGGCAACTGGTGTCCAGCTGGGTCAATCAACCACAAAGAGAAATACTGTTTGGAGTTACTGAGGCCGAATGAAATGATGGACATGGGCTCATCTCTAAAGAAGGAGTCAGGCTTTATTTCCTTTCACAATTTAAGATTTCATTAGGAAACCTTAAAATACTGTATTGTCTCTGCTATTCGACATCTAGATTGCAAGTGATGATAATATTCTCAGGAAATATTCATCAACTTTCTTTTAACTAAGTAGATACTAAAATTTTTCAAGTCCACAGTGTCAGCAAAGCAGATGCTCAAGAGATATGGGCGAGCAGAAAACGGATTTTGGAGAGACCATTAGAGAAGGATTTCTCTACATAATGAGAATGGGACTTCAGAGAGAGCATGTTGAAGTCTGTGTGTGTTGAAGGTGAGTTTCGCCCATTAGGGGCATTTGCAAATATAGTCACAAAATAGCAAATTTGAAGTTTAGCTACCTGCAGAGGTAAAAAGTCAGACAGCTACTTTGCAGCCGTTTCCAAAAGGTTAATTAAGCTTCTCTATTATACTGTGAATACATAATCAACATCTGTGAAACAGAATCTTTCTGGTCTTACAGGTGCTATGTCCTGTGCATTAATCAATTAGGTCACAATGAAAGGCTTAAAGCAAGAGCTGGGCATAGGCTGGTGCAGAAATGGTTCCAGTACTACAGAAGTAACATGTCCTACTAAGTTTTGTCACAGCGCCAACATCAGAGTTTAGTTGGAGTACAGCTGCTGGGAAAAACAAGAGCAGCCCAGTCAGCAAGTCAAAGCTTTATCTTCAGGGCTGATGAACTTTTAAAGGCTTTTGCTTCATATAACATGTGAAATAAACAAAAAACTATGTAAAAAAAGACTGGAAGCAAACCCACTCACCTGATATGTGTAAAAATGCTGTAAACAGCTTTTGTTCATGCATTTTATTCATGCAGTGACTTCAGCACAGAAAATACTTGAATTTGTGTCTTCTAGGCCTCGCCTGTGTCCTTACTAATACTGAGCGAATTTATTTTCATTTTGAACAGAAATCTAGGAAGACATTCCTCTTCTGGCTAAATTCTTGATAAAATGTATGTATTTCTAATGAAGAGATCTCTTTTTCAAGCATGAAAGGTCTTCAGAAATTTTTTCAGAAAAAATCCCTAGAATTGCCTCTTCCTGATGGTACCCCACATCTATATAGAGAAGTTTACGAGATGCCTGCCATGGACAGAACTGGATGCCTCTGTCATGAAAGTCTTGAAGAATATTTTACAGAAACAGAGTGTTTTACTACACACAGATAGGCATATCATTAGAGCAATAAAAATTCTCCATGGAACTTGTGCAAATTTGGTATTTTCTACAAGTTCATTCAATTACAGCCAACTGGATGCTGTCATGAGTTCTGCTAAAAATGTACAGGATGGAACGGAATGCACCTTCCCTCTCTATTAGCACTTTTGCAAAACTATAATAAAAAAGAGTAAAAACTAGCTGGACAAAAAAAAGTAATTATTCAATACCAGTAGATTTTTAAATGAGAAGTGCCATTTTGAGAAAGTTCCTTTTTAGAATAAAACTACAGTTTCAAAAGCTTATATAAAAACCAACACTGTTGACCCACTCCTATGATATAATCAGACTTCACTAGAAGGAGCCTCTTACAGTGAGTTGGTGAGAAAGAAGGGGGCTTTGCTTAAAAGTCTAGAAGATTTTATAGCTAATATAGGATGTATTATACATGCTCAGACCAAGCCTGGGATTTGTTGGATCTCAGGAACACTCCTAAATGTGGGCAGTGTGTCCAACTCTCCCTCTTTTCAAGAAACTGGCTTCTTTTGCTGCCTCACCAGGCAGGAACTCTTTATCTTGGGCTTCATGTAGCCTTTTATAGCCTATTTCTCCTCAAGATTATTAGTCCTCCCATATGAACAACTTCTGTGCATATTGTGTATCTTAAGCTCTACCATCAGGACAGGATGGTAGAAGAATAAGTCTGACCTGATCTCGCCCTTAAATTGTTGAAAGGTCAATTAAATCAAAATAGGTATATCAAAAAATATATACACTTTCTTTAATTTAAAATTAAAAGTTTTCAGAAGCAAAAGAATATTAAATGTGGTTAATTCCTTCTTTTCATTCTCAGCCCCAACTTTTTAGCTGCTCCACACATTGAGTTCCCATTGTGAACCCTGATTGTAAAAAATTGGACAGAAGACAGAGAAAAGCTATGAGGAAGGGGTGAGGAGGATTGTAATCACGAATATAACAAGAACACTTTTTCAAGTACATCATCAATATTTAACAAATCAGCACAGGCATTTTCAGAGTTCAGAACCTGTCACTTTTCAAAAAATGGATCAGGTTTTTTTACCTTCCTAAACTCCTGATTCACTTCCAGGAGCAAAGCCATTCCCAAGAAAGATGTGTCTTCCCTTCCCCAAACATATTTTCCACTCCAGTTACATGTTTCCAAAAGGAAGGTGAGAGAAGTGCATTAAGCTGCTTGAATGAGGAAGGTGGTTCTCATGGCTCGTGAGCTTGCACTCCACTGCCAGGGCCTGCCTGGTGAGCACACCCTGCTCGTCCTGCCCAGAAGAACTGGACTCTCACCTGTGTTGTGAACAGCTCCATCGTGTCTCCAGAACAGAGCTGTCTGTCTCAGAGTGTTCTTGCTGTACAGCAGCATCTAATTTATGAAAGGGTGGCCAATGGAATTATGAACTACCCATTTCATTTCTTCTCAAGACCTTCTACACTCTGCTTATCTACTTACACCAGTGCTAGGCTTTAGAAATAACCATTGATTCCTTCTTTCTCACATCGTCATCACGACTAACAAAAATTGAGTTTTCATTTCTGCTAACCTAAAAAATTGGAAGACCTCTAGAAGGGATGTTGTATTAAAATATACTAATCTCAAAATACCTGTATCTTGCTGTGAATGCACCGTTTAGTTCAAAAAGCCTATATTAACTTCAAAATAACATTTTCCCCTCTATGTATCTTGTGAAACAACCTTTTTTCATGAGAAAAACCTGTGTTAACAAATAACTTTAAAAGTGTTTGTTCAAAAATATATAATGGCCTGTGTTTCTTGTTTCACTTGGGATAATACAGAAGTGCCTGTGTGATGTGGTACAAAGGCCATGCTGATACACATTCAGGATGACCAGCATAACTTACTCACTTGCTTTGCCACCCAAAGAATACAGCCATCCCAAACTCATCTGGCTAACACGTTTTTGCCAAAGCAGTCACACATGTTTTCCTTGCCTCACCCCATTCTTAATGAGAAAGGAATTTGGGAAGACGGTCTCTTGATGAGTCACATGCTTTGCACACAGGTCACTTAGTCAAATGGCTTTGCTGGGACCCCTGGATTATTTAAACACATCCTGGTTTATATTGCCATTCTGTAATCTGTCAGTGCTACACCTTCTGTAAAATGGCACTGGAAATGTTGTGGTGAGAATTTGTGAACACATCCAGAGAGAGGTTCCTCTTAAACCCTTCCATCTTTACACACCTTCTTTAGAACTGATATCCAGGAGATGGAACGGTGACATTAATATCACCACTCTGTAGAGATAGAGATTAACAAATAGTATAGCAGCAGCCTACATATTGCTCTGGAAAGAATTGCAGATACAGGATTGAATCAATGTTCATTGTAGGTTTGAAAAGTAAGTAGTTTCATATAATTATGTAGAAACTTTGTGGGCAGGTAGATGTTTGAATGCAAAAAGCAAAACATTTCTCTAGCAAGCTGATTTGCAGGAGAGAAGATGCATTTGGGCTTCTAAATCAAAGGAATAGTGTGTAGAATGTAGGTTCAATGGTCAGCATTGATTAGTATCACAACATTCATCTGTGGCTCTACTAACACACCTCAGCATGGTGTGAATCTGCAAGTCTTATAATTTCAGATTGGTATTTTCATCCAATAGCACTATGCCTATCAGCATCTGTGATTTCCAATCCCTTACCGAATTTCCACATGCTTTGATGTGAAAAAAGTATATAGGCAAATTTGATCAGACCATCGGGGGCTTTTGCAAGGTTATCAGATAATGAAGAAATATTTCACTTCTAATAAATATCCATATACAAGCAATTACTTTTTACAGGAAAGAGAAAATATAAGAATAGTAATAAATGGGAGACATCCCAAATTTATATGAATGAACAGCAGAAAATGCTTATTGCCTTATTTTCCAAATTTTTAGCACAGTTTAATAGAGGATTGTTATTATAAAGTATCATACTGGTGGTTCCTGCCACTTCAGTGGCATACACTGAGAGTGAGGGCATACAGACATATTTTTGACTAGGTTTTCACTGTTGGATGTTACTATTTAGAAGGAGGGATGGTTTTATTTTGTCAGTGTCTTTCTTCTTTTGTTTAGTGAGAAAGAAAAGAACATATTGCTTCTATGACTCATTCTTCTCATAAAAATCCCTGACTTTGATACTTTAATAGTCCTGCTCCCCAGCTTGTGGCATAGTGGGTAATGCATTTGTAATCCTGGCATGGCACCTTCTGTGTGGGTAGTTCAGTCCCTCAGCACAAGAATAGTTGAATAGTTGGAAACAGCGATTTGTAAGATGTCAGGTCTAGTTCAGGTGGAAGTTCAAGGCAGGGATTGCACACTTTGGAAGCAAAAGGATAAATACAAAGTGCTTCCCATGCAATAACAACTAAGTTACTCTAATGACCAGACTAACTATAATGATGAAACCTGAAAACTCTTGTTCTGCCAGTGAAGGTTTTACCTTGGTTCTTGGTTTGCTGTGGAGGTTCTGCTGTGCCTCCTTATGTAGTTTTCAGTTTCTTTATTGAATTCTTTCTAAATTTAAAAGACTCACAAAGTGCACAGGATACAAGTCTTTAGATGTAACTAAAAACTGCCACCTCGCAGCAGCTGCAGCAAGGGTATGCTGTCCTAAAACATTTCTCAAGTGAACAATTTTTAACTCTACTTGCAGCAAGGACATGAATTCAGGAGGGGGAGGGTGGGCAGGACCGTGTCTCTGCACATGGAGTTTATGAAAACAGTGGTCCTTACAATGTTAATCAAATTCTATTTGTATAGGTACTTCTTATTTATTAGATGTACCTATTGTTCATTTTACACCACCAAAACCAGTGATGGTCATCTAGTACTAACCTCACAAGTTCCTGTAGTCAGCAGGAGGACAGCAGAGCTAGGTTGAGTGGGAATGACTGACATTTTTTGCAGAGACACATATGAACCCCCTCTTGCATACATGCCCATGCTATCAATTTATTAAGAACTTTTTCCCATAGCCTAGGTTACCATCAGAACGCAGTCATTTCTTGGGATTAAAATCTAATGAGGCGCTAGCTACACAAAAGTAATTTTGCGAAATCTGACAACGAGCAGTATCTTGCTATGGCCTGGTACAGACTCTGGGCAAACAGTTTCTTGGCCTGGTCATCTGATTATCTGCCTGCTTTCTTCCTCGAGTTATCCAGTTTTCAATCCCCTTCAATTTTCCAAAGCAGTGTCTCTTTTACAGAAATTCCTCTGTGTAGAAAGTGTCATTGTAATTTTGCATTTCTGCTGACATAGAAAGAAAACAGGTTTGGATGTTTACATGAACAGAGACATTTGCTTTTCAGCTAACTTGAAAAAAAAATAGTGTATTAAAAAAAGCTCCCAAACAAAAAAAACCCCACCAAAAACTCAAACAAAATGAGAAGAACCATGTGTGGTAGAGAGTGTATGCATGTAGAGGAAGGATGAAGCTAATGTAGCTTTTGGAAGTCACTAGAAGACAGTTTGGCATAGGATCAATTTCCCACTATCTCAATAGCAAGCGATGACTATTTCTTCTTTGCCTTTACCAACCATTGTTTCTCCTACCAGGTAATTTCTATATCCCCTCCCAGACTCTGCCATGGCCTTTCACACTATCTCAAATCCCCGTGGGCCTCAAGAATCTGTCTCATCCTCTGCTCTGCATCTTCTCTCTTCTCTGCCTCTGACATGTCCCATACACTGGGGTTCAAAGCATTGTCTTTAAAAGCAGTCCTGTCCTGTGATACACCTTTTTTTTTTTTTTAATTCCCTTTCTGGGAATGTATAGTTCCTATCTGTCACCTGGGATGCTGTATTGACTCTTTTATCAAGCTAAAAGGCAGAATTCATGTTTAATTCTTAATGTCACTATTGTATGAACCAAGAATTTAGGCTGCACTATTTTAGGAATGGCTCATTGATTTGTATCAAGCAAGGTGATACCTTGTTGTACCTTTCTGGTGGGTATTGCTGCCCTTAGGGTCAGACTGTTTAATTTTCTCATAAACCAACTCCCGAAACACTACTGATTCTACCTTGGGTTATAAAGGAAAACTAAAATCAGTGTCTAGCTGATTTTAGTTTTAGAGTTGTGCAGATGACAGACATTATTTCTTTACTTTGCAAAGGCACTGAGGTTTGCCTTTTTTCAGAGGTGATAGGATTGTCTTCAGAAGATCTGCAAACAAATTGGTTGCTGTAATGCAGGTAAATATGGTGTGTTTAGACTGATGTGAGACCACAAGTAAGTCTTATTTCTATTTAATTGCATTTTTTCTAAATTAGAGAAGAATGAGTTATGACACATGGCCATAACCTCAGAAAAGTCTTTTACTTCAACACTTACAAGGCAGTAGGAGACAGCCAATCAAAAATGCACAACTAAGTGATTCTGATTGAGTAGGTGTAAAAATGAGGATGTAGTAAGGCATAGTGAAACTTTCCCTCTCTGTACTTCAGTATAAGCATCTAACTGAAATGCTGCTCAGCTGATGGAGAAATGAGCTGCTATAATAGTTAAACTTGCAATTAATGATGGATGATGGCCATACATGATTTCAGAGCCATCTGAAAAAACTCCTTCGAAAAATGAGTCTGAACATGTTCTCATCATCTCAAAGCTCCACCTTACACTTCTTGTTAGGTGAAACATAAAGCAAAACAGCTTCTTCAGATTAGTAAGCAGGGAAACAAGACTGCATCTATCTTAATTGTGCAATAGATGCTCATCATTAGAGCTGAACAACGCTATGAAAATACAGCATCAATTGAAGGAACATTGACTCATGGCTGTGAGGACATTTTGAACAGAGGGCTTCTTGAAACCCTGTAATTCTGCTCTGCTCAGTTTAGGCCCAGCCCTCCAGGGCAAGGAAGCATGATGTCATTGAATCCTCATGAGATAAACAATCAATATACAAGACCCAGTGAGTTAGAGGGGAGACAACAGCACAGCCATCTTCAAAATATTTTATAATAGGGCAAAAAATGGTAGCTTCATCCTGATGACTCACTTAGTAATTAACTGCAGCATAAACAGGAATCAGGAACTTTATAAACAAATGAAGACCTGTGCAAGGTCTTTCTTAAAGCCTTGCCAGTAATTATTTTCTTGATATAATTTCCTCACCCAGATTCAGTTATACAAAGTAAACTCAACAGAGAAGGTTTTAAAAGTAGGAATATGAGCAGACATTTTATACTGCTGAACTCTCTGTGATTTCTTTGAAGAGCCCAATCTAATTCTAGGATGGATAATCTGTCATTCAGCTTCATATTGCTTGACTTGATAGAATCTAGGTAGAAGACCCTCGTAATTCTCTTCACTGAATGAAGTCCATGTAATGCATAATTGAAAAGGTTGGACTATCCCTTGCAGAGGCTTTTGGGCATAAACATTCATGGGTCCATAAAAATTACATGCCAACCATCTAACACTTCATTCTGCTTCAGATAGATGAGTAAAACCAACCGATGGGAACAGTATCTAAGAAATCAACAGCCAAGTTGCAGTCTGGAGGCTACAACTGCCCTTGACCCAAGTGCCAAATAAATGACACAAACACAGCTACCATAACCCTGACTGAATTTGAACACGTATAGGAATACCACAGGTTCAGCAGTCATCGAGTAAAACACTATAATAGGAAGATCATGCATAAACTTATGCATCAGCTGCATGAGTTAATGACATGGATCTATCATTTTATTAATGAATCAAAGCTTCAATCAGCATCTCCCACTATAAAACTCAAGAAGATCTCTTGTTAGAAAAGAAGCTAATTTGCTTGGAAGTTAGTTTGCTGAAAGCATGTGTACTAGCCAATGAGCTGGAGTATGCTTTGATGTATTTTAGCTATCATTAGCCAGGTTTGCTATTAATTATATGTTGCTTTACTTTTCAACGCATAATTTCCTCATATTAAACATAAAAATATACTTTACATTGTGATTATACCACAGACAGACTGTTTTATAGTAATTGTTCAGACCTGAAAGATGATAAATGTATCTGAGCTGAGTTAGGAACTGGTAATCAAAGTAGGCTACAATAAAGCCTTCATAAATATGAAAACCAAACATGTTTGGGGGAAAAAAAAGGCATTATATCTTCCACTTTCTTCAGTTTGGGATACATTTATTTTGATGCGAACACAGAAAACCCAGGGATTTTGGTAAGATTTGGTGGAGATTTTGATGATACACCATTAAGTATACAGGCATAATTCAAAATTGCATTCTTTGAACTTGAGATCAACACAGAGTACATCCCGAGACCTGTAGACTGCTTCAACATCTACATGAATGCCAACAAATGCAAAGTTTCAGGTACTAGTTTTTTAGTGATGTCATGGTTTATACAAAAGTAATTATTAATAACCAAAGAAAGTGTTGAGGTTTCAATGTTTTCAGAGCCGAAGCTTAACCTGCACCACACAATTTTAGGAGTGCACAGGTTAGATAATGTGGGAGGGGTGCAGTGGGGCACTGGTGTTGCCCTTTTGTTTTGCCAGGGGACAGAGGGAGGCCTGGCCATGTCCTACTGCCCTTATTGGACAGGGGAATTAAAACCTCACTACTCTTTTGATCTTAAGGCATCTTCTAATTTTCATTCTTAGTTTATTCATGGCTGGTTTATTCCCATTTGTTTTGTTCCTTAGTCTAAACAGTCCATTACTAGGTCTGCTCTTACACTTTTGATCTATTTACAGCTCTTTCTTCAATGTTTGCTTTACTAGGTAAACCAAATCAAAACCTTTTTAGTGTCATCTCTGTAAGTAACAGGGAGGACCAGAGGACTGAAAACACTCCTCCTGCACCATGTTGGTTTATCTTTTAAATAGAAGGATATTCAAAACTGTAAAAGTATTTCAGATGAGTTCCTATCCGAACCCTTTAGAATTACCGTTGGATAATTTATGTGAAAAGCAGCCTCTCATTAATGAAAGCCATTTCCAAAATATATATCAAGATTTAATCTATAAAACACATACCTAAAATCCACTAACCCCTCCACAATTTCACCTTTAAAAAAAAAAGAAAATAAAAAATCCATTCTATTTCTTCCCTTTTCTCTTGCCAAATTCCACATATTTTGTTTCAACAAAAGTACTTTGGACTTCAGTGAGAATGTCATTTGGGCATGGCTTTTAATCTCTAAGTGAAAAATGTTCATAGGTTGATAAGGTATACAGGATTACAAAGTTAACTAAGCAAGCAACAGCTATGCTTGCTCATAGTGTTAGAGCTTAGAAAGATTACTATTTCTACATTTCATTAGCTCTTCTATTTAAGAACCTGCTCATGTCTGTTAAACTTTTCTTTCTGTTTTATATAAAAATGTAATAAAAACCATCATACTCCTGTTCAACAGGACAGTAGAAATTAAATCAGTCCATACTCTCTCTTCTCTGTGTGGAGCTTGGAACTTTGGATGTCACCAGGACATCTGATTATGAATGTCCAATTGTCATCTGATGAAATCTCTACACAAAACAGGATACACAGGCAGCTTCAATTGAGAAAATTTGGCAATATGTGATTGCTAATAACCTTTCACTTACTCTCAGAGTATAATGAAATAATTCTCCTTAAAAGACCTTTATTTCTGTCTGAGATCTGGTTTAAAACCCTCAGCTACATCTGTGTCCTATGATCTGCCATTCACTTTGAACTAGAGAATAACAACCAGCTGGGTAACACACTGGCTTCTACAAATCCTGCAGTGATGAGAGAATATATTGAACATATTCAAATTAATTGCTACTTAATTAAATAGATAGAGTTACACATCCTGGGAACAACCCATTGTGTTATCATGTAGTCAAATGTATTTGCTGTTTTGCACTTTGACATCAGCTAGAAAAGACTACAGAAGAGTGAATAGTCATTAAGAGTTAGAAGGAAGGAAGAGGCTAGAATGAGACTAGAAAATGTAAAAAGTGAAAGCTTTTACTCTTTCACCTAAACCAAACAATATGTCAGCTACAAAGGTGCTTAATCTCTGCATAGGAGAGACAAGGAAAAAGCACACAGAAAGTCACAAGATCTATACAAGTATTACCCTGTGTACTGTTGTGGTGGTGGAGTCCTGCTCCAAAGTCTTGTAGCTGGTGAGGGAGGAAGAACTTCTAAATGGGACAACCCACCCACTCTGGAACTCACACACAAACATGCACACACAAAGTACACTCATACACTCATCTATTTGGATGGGTTGAATTTTTTGCTTGTTTGTTTTGATGTAATTGGTGTTGGCTACTTCTTCTCCTGGCAGCTACTTTTGTATGCTTAGTCCTGTCTCTCTGGTTGGTGTGCTCTGGCTCACACAATATTAAGTGATGAGCTATAAGGTATGCCTTAATCCTCCTCTGGTCTTGAAATACAATTGTTAATTTTGTGGGCTTTTTTATTCCTGTGTGCCTGAAATAATGGCAAAGCTCTGCTGCAGCCATTCACTTGGCAGTTTTGATGCCAAGGACTGCTGTTGCAGGACCCAAGTACAGTAAGACTTTTGAGTGTTACACTGTTGGGGTCAGGGGACTCAGACTAAGCATCACTTGAATACTCTACCTGGAGAAGACCCTGGAGTGAACTGTCTGCTTCTCTGTAAAGGAGACATTAGGCTGCTCCAGAACAGACTAAGAATGAATCAGCACGCACACATGGACATTCTGGGAGCAAAATGGGAAGTGAATCAAGCTAAGACAGCATCCTGAACTAAATCTGGCTATACAGTCTCACCTTTCATCTCATCAAGAGAAGAGAAGATGGCTAATTTCTTTAGATCAAAGGCTGTGTATTAGATCAAAGTAATTTTAGAGGCAAACGATGTATGGCACAGATAGTGAAGATGCTTATCATCATATGGCCTACTCTCAACACTACTTGGATTCCTTCCTTTCCTTGTTTTATGTGATAAAATTTGTGATGATGGTCCCATTCTTTTTGCTTTCTAGAAGGAAGTGCTATCTAACATAGCCTTAAAGAATGATAATAGCACAAAAAGGAATAGGAGATCTTATCTAGTACTTTTCTCACTTTGACTTGTAACACTTACAAACAGTAAAAGAGCAATAAAAAGTGTCTGAGAAGGTGTTTATAACCAATTTAAATGTCTGTATTCTGTTTTGGGTGCAATGGTTTGGAATCTGTGGAATTAAACAATTCAGGACTTGTAGAATGTCTTGTTAATTAGCCAACATAAATATATTTCCTCTGATTTTACAGTGAAAAGGCAAGCTAAGTAAAAAAACCCCTAGAGGTAGAAAAACCTTCAGTGCTAACACTACTTGTTTTCACTAATATGCTATCTTAAAACTCTGAAAAATTAATCCAAAGGACAATAGTACCTTGGTGATAAAACACATTTTAGATCAATCAATTCAAGGTTTGAATTAAAAACACAAAGCAAGCTATATTCATTTATTCTTTAAGGAATTTCTACAAAATAAGTTTTATGAATTATGAGTTTTGATTGCCAACAGGGCAAAGGGGGAATTGCCCTTTTGATTGCCCCCATGTGCAAAATGCCAATGCCTTCTGTGCTCAGGGCACATATCCAGTGCAGGACTTGAGTAACCTTAATGGTCTATAAGAAAAAGCAGTTTGTAAGATACATTCTAAATGTGGCAAATTTGCTGTGCATCAGCAGACTGACTCTACAACACAGAGGCAGAGACTGGATACATCTTGTAAATATAACTCTTCCAGTGCCATAGCTGTTAAATTCAAAATACATGGAATAAAACCATCCCATTGCACATCCATGCTTGAGTCAATCTGCACATGTGCAGTAGCTACTTGAATAATCTGCCAAATCTCATAAATTCTCAGCTGACAAAAGGCCTACATCTTCTGTTTATGCTCAGAGTTTCCAGGGAAACCAGACACAAAATAATCTCATGAAGAAGACACAACACAGTACAGCTACTATGTGATAAACTGTAGGTGCAGATTCTGAACAGGACCTCCCCACACCACTGTGGGGGCAGTTCTGACCACCTTTCTTATGGCTGAGACCATATGGACAATTTTCAAGAACCTTAAACTTAAAACCATCACTTTAAGAAGCAACTAAATAATTCAAGAACAATAGTCTTAAATCACAGACTAAGCTGCTTCAGTCACCCTTTAAAAGTGGAACTGAGCTGTCAAGTTGTTTCTTAAACTTCCAACTTGCTTTACTTCTGGATGAAAGGGGAAGATGTTAATGCAAGGTACATTCTGCAAGAGGCTGAAGAAATCCACACACAGTGGGTACCAAGTGATAAAAATTTGATCTGAAGCACTCTGAAATAGCTTCGAAAGTCTTGGCTCTTGTACTTCTTTATGTGCCACTAGATGATTATTGAACCCCAATATCCCAAATAAAGCAGAAAGCACTAAACATGCTAAATAAAATATAAAAATTAGAAATGTTACAAAAGAGGTCTACCGAAGTGAACCAACATTTGAGACAGCTTCATTACAGTGAGCAGCTGAAGAAATATTTCTGATAGTAGAGGGATCTTTTGTTTAGTAAACAAAAGCGTATCAGTGTCCAAAGAGTGGAAGCTGTAGCTGGACAAATTGAAACTAGCAATTAGATTGTGCAATTAACCATTGGAATAATTTGTGCAGGGATCTGGTATATTCCTTATCATTGGCAGTTCTTAAATCAGGATTGGCTCTCTTTCTAAAAGATGCTTAGTTTGAACATCAATTCTTGGGCTTGATGCAGGGTTTTTATGCAACAATTTAAACAAGAAGCATCTTGATCCAGATTTAATTTCTGTGAATATGTCCAACATTGCTTCTCAGGCAAAATCCTCTGGCAGAAAAGTAGTAGCATCCTAAACTACTAGAAGTAGGTGCTCTGGGAACAAGGACTGGAGACCTTTAGGATGTTTTATGACTTTTTTTTTCCCCTTCAAGGCATTTTTTGCAATATTTTTGAATCTTGGTTTTGTTCCAAAAGACAATAGTGTTTCTGGTTTGTTCTCCCAACTCCCAAAAACCCTTGTGTGTGAAGGAACGCCATCTATAAAGCCAGACCTTTCTCTTATGTCATTTGTATAAATTAAAGAAAGATGTGGACTAACTGGAAGGAGTCCAGGTGAGAGTAATCACGAATCTAGAAAACATGGCCTTGTTCAGTCAAGAAAAGAGACATCAAACTTTCAAATACATAAAAGGCTGTTGAAAAGATCCTATTTTTCATGGTCAGGATAGATAAAATAATCACATGAAGAGGGATTGACTTTTGCTGTGAGGAAATCTTCCTCCAAGTACAGTAGCAGAATGCCTGGGGAAGTCTTGGAGTCCCCATTTGGAGATCCTGAAGACCTTCATCTAACAGATTAGGCTAATTTGCTTTGGGATTAAGGTCTTCTCCAGTGTGAATTTCTAGGGTTGTAGGAAACAGGTCTAACTGCTTTGTGCATCTGCAATGCCCCTGTGGATCTATAAATAAAAAATCCTTCTACAGTAACCATATAATATTACTGTAGTGATATATGTGACTGGAGAGTCACTGTACATGAACTAGCCATGGACCATTGAAAATCCACTAACACAGATATTTTAAAATAAAGGTGTAATTACAAATCAATTCACCATCTTCCATTAATACATATATTCTGTCTAGGGGATGTGAAAATCATACAGTTTATTTTCCTCATCAATAAAGGTAGATTACTCAAACAGAAGGATCATCATGCTGGTTGTAAGGCTGATGGTTATCTTGGCAGAGTCACAGAACAGTCTAAGTAAGAAAACAAGTCTGGTGATGGCCTCGTCCAACCCCACAGTGCGGACCAGGGTCAGTGGGAGCAGGGAGCTCAGGGACACATCCAGTTGGGTTTTGAACATCTCCAAGGCTCTTCAAAATATCCTTGAGACTCAACATAGTTTTAGTCCTGTCCTATTGACCATTCACAGGAAAAAAGTCTTTTATGTTTAAACAGAACTTCTTTTATTTCCATTTCTGCCCCTGACTGTCTGGTCTGTGGGCACAACTGAGACCGGCCTACTGCCGTCCCCTTCAATCTCCTCATCAGGTGCTGACATACACTGGTGAGATTCACACCATATATATGAGAAACATGATCATCTCATCATCTTGAAGACACACAGGATGAGCACTACAAGGTGATAGTCATCATTTATGTAAAGCACAGGGACTGTGAGGTGGGATCAGACCATAAATGCAATCTCTGTGATAGCATTTCCCTAATACCATTGGTATCAGATTCTCCAGTGTAGTAGGAAGGGGAAATCCAATAAACTGGGCAGACAGGAGGGGTTGTCTCTCCAGCTTTCTTGATGGCTGGCTGCAGGAGCTCTGTGCCATAGAGATGAGGAAATGCTGCCCAGGTTTGTGAGGTATCCTGTGATGGGTGCAAGGGCTAATGCGGGAGAGCTACATTCATTTAGACCCCAAACCAGTCCATATTTCTTAGTTCTCCAGATATATCTCTAAATGTTTTAACAGTGTCTACTGCTGAAACAAACATCTGCATGTGAAGTTGTGTATATACATATTTTTGCTTACGTTTAGAAGCATCTCAGCCTTTGTAAAGTAACTGAATTCTTTGTTTCACTCATTCCTGCGACAGGAAGTTTGACAAGCTCATTTCTCCATATGTCAGAAGTATTTTGAATGTTAATATCATTGTTCAGAAATATCAGCTCTTAGGTTTGGACCTTTTTTCCCTTCTTTTCTGGTCTTTGGGGAAGAGCTACTTCTTTTTTCTCATATAAAATTCTCTATGGAACAAAAATGAGTTGGTTTTGAAACTATATGAGTCTATCTGCCATAGAAATGAGCCTCAGATATTTGGAATCCATGATGCAGAAACAATACACCCATACTTCTCCCTGTGTCATGTCCCAGCATTTTATGCTGGGATGGATATTCTCTATAAGTGCTTACTAACATTCCAATTATTTACTGATAAATCTGCTGTTCTGGTGGTAAAAGCACAGCACCTCTCTCCTTCCCTTTCTTTTCAAGTTAATGAATAAAATATGGCCATTTTAACTTACTCTCAAAGGGTTTTTTCCACCTTTTCATGAAAGTTTATGGCTTTTTTATTGAATCTATTCTTGCAATTCTTACAGTATTGCTTGAAACATGTGGAACAGCTGCTATTTTTATTTACTATAGATTAAACTTCTCATCCTATTATACTGAAGAGCTATATGTAATTTCTTATTTGCTCTTGGCAACCCCTCTCTGAAGTTTACTAACTAATATCCTCATTTCATAGCTTGGAAAATATGACCTTATAAAGCCGGAGCAGCTTTCCTGAGATGGTGCTGAGGGGCAGTGGCCCCAGAGTCCTGTGAGAGGACTTCATGTGCTCCCCCAAATGTCAGGGAGCTGTGGGCCTGTGTCCTGTGGGACCCGGCACAGGCAGCTCCCTGCTCACGGTGTGCACGGCATGCCACTCTGTACAATTATGTCAGTAAATTTTCCAGACTTTCAGGTTACTTTGTTTTACGGGCCTTATTCACATTTGTCTCATAATCACAATAACAGGACAGGTGTGCTGCTTTTCTCGGCAGAGATCCTGGTCCCCGGCGGAGCCAACTCCGCAGCCTTTGACCTCCGAGTTTATCCGCTCAGGAAACCGGTTTACTGCCTTGCAAAACAGCACACCCCTACGATTAGCACTTAATTACAGCGAAGCCAGTAGCAGCTCTGCTAAAGTTAAGTTGACTTTTTGTACATGGATCATATTTTTGCATGAGTTAAAGTTTCTGGCAATCAGGTTGCCTCATGTTGAGAGCCTTTAGACAAATGCATTTTACTGCCTGTTATATGCATCTGTGTACGTAGCTACACAAAAATCAGGGCAGCAATTCAGTCAGTTTTACTTACCTTGTTCTTTCTCCTTCCAGCATTTCAAAAAAATATACAAGGCACCCCAACTCATAATCCTATCTAGGCACCACTCAGTGAGGACTGTGTGTGCTTTAATCTGAGTCAGTTACCATGACTTTACAAACCTAATGCAAACTCACAGGAACACTACCAACATGGGACCTTAAAATAAATAAAATCTGTGTCAGTCTGAACTTTAAATCAGGTACCCTTTTCTCAGTACAGGATCTCAGTCAAGATGTAAGCATCCCCAAGTTAGAAAAAAAACCCAAATGAAAACTTGCTAGAAATTCTGAAAGTAAGTCTCCAAGCAATCTTTTAAAATGTTTTTGGAAATGTCCAACACCAACACATATAGAAAAGAGTTGGTTCTTTGGGAAAATGGATTTGAAATGCCCATTAGTAGTTTTTTAACTTTTCTATATGTGTTGGTGTTGGACATTTCCAAAAACATTTTAAAAGATTGCTTGGAGACCAAAAGAAAGAACTTTGCTACATTAAGAATTAACATCTGACAAAAATATCTCAGGGGTAGCAATAAAATAATGATACTTTAGCCTCCAGTTTATATTACATTACCAAAAATAATGAAAAAAATTGTTGCCCCAGAGAGACTTGGAAGATATTCAGATACAGTAGAGCTGGGTGTGACATGAGAAGATAGATAGATTACACAGATAGGACTGAACCAGTTAAGAAACTTTTGGGTATTCAGCTATCCAGTGTAATATCCACTCTGCTGAGTGAAGGCTCTACAACTCATAATGAGTTCATATCATAAGACTCATTCCACAGCATGATAACTTCTTAAAAGTTATTCCATTCTGTGGTAATTTTTAAGGAGAGATGCTCAGTTGTTTAAGTGTTTCTGAAGTGAACAGATAACATATCTGCATGTTTAGCAGATGCATATCTTTCCCCAGAATGAAAGAATCTTGAATGCAGTTATATCCCTTATAATCACTGTTCTTCTGTTGAAGAGCAACAGTATTTTTTAATCGTTGTTCCAGATTTCAGATACAGCCCATTCTGCCATCACTACTAGGTGAGCCAAGCTGTCTAATGGTTCTGTTATTTTCATAGTATCCAGGCATGTACTGAGAGTCTGGTAGTTCAGTATCAATTCATCTCTTGGCTGAGACATCAAACTAAGATTCTGACCACTTATTGTAATTAAAAATCCCCATAAGCTTTTCACAAAGCATAGGTGCTCACCACAGTGTCCTGACAAAATTCCAGCTTTGCATAATTATATTCTGTTCGTATATAATATAATTATATGAAATAATTATATTCTGCCTGAAATCCCCATGAAGTTTCATCTGGATGTAGGAGCCTTCTCATTTCCAATCTCAAGCTGTTGTGCAATGCTGCTGTCTGCTCAGAAATGTGAATCACATACAGTTGATGGAGTTCCCTGTTTGTTTATATTTTAATTCAATACACCAAATTTTGGAATTTTTAAAACACTGCAAAACAGCATAGTCAGACTTCTTCAAAAGTTCATATGTTGTTTGCTAAAGACCAAAAAAAACAGACATGTTTTGAGAAAACTATAAAAAATAATTCTGAAGTCTTTTCATGCAGATTTTTTTATGCAACTGTGTTGGGTTTGCCTGCTAAGGTTTTGCATGGTAAG
Organism: Erpornis zantholeuca; assembly: GCA_013400515.1. Classification (NCBI taxonomy): domain Eukaryota; kingdom Metazoa; phylum Chordata; class Aves; order Passeriformes; family Timaliidae; genus Erpornis; species Erpornis zantholeuca. Next base: position 121,087 of record VZTN01010700.1, read on the forward strand.
GGCTACAGGGGTGGCTTCTGCAAGAGGCTGCTATTCAATTCCCCCACATTCAACAGTCAGCTGGCTCCAAGACAGACCTGACACTGGCTGAGGTCAAACCCTTCAGTGACAGTGCTAGTGACTCTGGAATAACGTATTTTAAAAGGAGAAAAACATTGTGCAACAACAGCCAAAGAGAGAAGAGTGAGAAGAGCTGAGAGAAACAGCCCTGCAGACACCAAGGTCAGGGAGGAAGGAGGAGAAGGAGGTGCTTCAGGCACCAGAGCAGACATTGCACTGCAGCCCATAGTGAAGATCATGGTGTGGCAGCTGTGCTCCTGGAGGATCCACCACAGCAGGTGGATGCCCAAAGGAGGCTGGAATCCTATAGGAACATGTGCTAGTGCAGGCTCTGGCAGGACTTAAGGCCCCATGAGGAAAAGAGCCCACGTTGGAGCAGGTTTGCTGGCAGGAATTGTGACCCTGCTGGGGACCACGTTGGAGCTGCCTGCTGTGCCCTGTGGAAGGAGCCCAGCACTGGAGCAGTTTATGAGGAACTGCAGCCCACGAGCAGGACTGACACTGGAGAAGTTCATGGAGGGCTGACTCCCATGGGAGGGACACCATGCTGGAGCAGGGAGGAGTGTGAGAGTCCTCCCCCTGAGGAGGAAGGAGCAGTGGAAACAACGTGCGATGAACTGACCACAGCCTACAGTTCCTGACCCCTCTGCTGCTGGGAGGAAGGATGTAGAGAAAATTGGGAGTGAAGTTGAGCCCAGGAAGAATGGAAGAGAGGGGAGAGGGAAAGTGTTTTCAGGATTTGGGTTTCATTTCTCATTACCCTACTCTGGTTTGATTGGCAATTAATTAAGCTAATTTCCCCAAGTCAAATCTGTTTTGCCTGTGTTGGTAACTAGTGAATTATCTCTCTTGACCCATGAGCCTTTTGTTATATTTTATCTCCCCTACTCAGCTGAAGAGAAGAGTGATAGAGCAGCTTTGGACCTGGTGTCCAGAGAGGGTGAACCCACCACACCAACTTTATCTTTTTCTCAGAGACAAGCAAAGAAACTTTACTTTAAAGTTGTTTGTTTATCAGCATGCACAGATTTTGATGATAGTTTAGCACAGATTCCTCAGGATTTTTATAAATGCTGTAGCAATCCACAATTTTATTTTCTGTGCCAATTCAGTGCATGGCAGATAGTAAGCTACACTAATTTAATTTTACTTTTCTCCACACTGTAGTTCCACCAGGCGTGATTTCAAATCATTAATGCAAATACATGCAGGTCCACTTAAAATGGCAAGTGACTCAAGTGAAATATTGCCATGCCATTTCTGGAAATGGCAATACAATTTCAGGAAGAAACAGAGCAATATGTGAGAATCAAATTGAATTGAAGCAAGAAGATCTCTGTGGGCCTTTACAGTGTTGTCACTGATGTGTCAAAAGAGAAGCAAAAGCAGACCAAGTTGAGAAAGGAGAAAGGGAAGAATATAAAGCTAAAAGCAAAATAGGTCAATGCAAAACCAGATAGATGAATTCACAAGACAAAAATTCAAGGAAGTATTACTTGAAGTTATGTTAACCTTTAAACTAAAACCTGGCTAAAATATAAACAAAGCCTACTTGAGAGATTAGTGGTTTTATTGCCTTTGTATATGCTTGTACATGGTTCAAAACAGTGCTTATCACCTTCCTCTCTTCTCCCATAGTGCTCTCTACTCAGTCACATCCATCACTGCTGCAGAACACTGTCTCCAATGTAAGATCCTTGCAAAATCCTTCAAAAGACTAGATTTGAATGAGGGCAGGGAGTTTGTGGCGATGGAAAGCTTACTGGTGCAGGCTAGACCAGGAGGCACCAAAGCAGGCGTTGTCATGTCCATGTCTATCAACAGGAGAGGTCCCTGGAACGAACTGTTCCTTCATTCCAACAGAGAGCACAAGTGAGGACACACCTTTCTGCAAAAGAGATGACCCAAATGCAAGATTCAAGAATACAAATATGAGAAAAATTGTTTAATATCAAACACATTTTTCTCCCATGTTTCAGGCTCTTGTATAACTTCTAGTCAGTTAGGAAAGCAGGAATGTATATGAACTAACAGCTAGGTAACTTTTACTTTGTTTTACACCTAGTTCTAGTCACATTCAGACATTAGGTCTCTTTTTGTAATCACCTAGCATTTTTAATGTCTGTTTCCTTTTATTTATTTGATGAAACTCTACAATAAGGGCTGGGAGAATTGTGTCTTTTAAAAAAAATTTGTCTTCTAGTAATTAGGACATACAATTTCCACTTAATGGTTCATGAAGTCCTGGGAGGAGGAAGACAGTTTGTGGATTGTTTTTAGGAGGTTTTACACATATACTTAATAGAAACTAAAAACATGAAAGCATTCAAATTTCTTATGTAGGGTTCTGCACTTTTCATGAAAATTTCCAGGTGTCTGAAACTCAAGACAAATTGAAATCTAGTGGGAGATAGGAGATGAGAAGCCCCTTACAGACACAAGTGATCTGAACTCCTATATCACAGATCCCAATCGAATGTTCAAGCAGAAGAAAATCTATTGCTCTCAGATTAAGTCAGGCCTGCACAAGCATAAGAAATAGGCGGTTATACTCTGCTCCACCCATTTTTATTTCCTCAATTTGTATTTGGTGTTTTTTCCCATTTTATTTTATGACTCTAGACCTGATACATTGCCTCATAGAGTTTTGTTTTTCATCTTCCTGCTGATGCATTTTCTCTCCTTTATTTAATTCACATAACTCCACTTGTGACTTTCACCCAGTGATGCTAGATCTTCTCTAAAATCTCACCAGCTTTCTCCCTCATGTACTGATATATTTGTTCATTCTATGTCACCTTTAATAGTCCTGCGTAATGCTTAGACATCATCTGTCAGTTACGTGTCGAATACGCAGCAGCCTAACTAAAGCATAGTAAGTGACATTTCCAAAGGAGTATAAAGGGAGGTAAATATATCCTGCTTGATGCATTTTCATCAATCTTACGCAAGTGTCACGATGAACAAAAATTCAAAATAAGATCATGGTTACGGTGCTTTAAACAACATTAAAAGTCATAAAACAACTGTGCTTTTTCTGCTTATTTTTCTGTATTGAATGTCTCAGAAAGATTTAATGCATGTAATTACAGATAAAACCTCTGTACCTTTTCCTAAAAGAAACAGAAATTAGGCTAATCAGCTTTAAAGACAAATAAACAATTCTATCATTGAATTATTCCATTTGTTTTATCAGGCTCTGAATTCTGTAGATTCCTATGAACATCCATTTTTAATAATTGCTACATAATTTTTTTGATACTGTAATTCATAAATTAAAAAAATGGTATTGTTTATTTCATATAAAAGTGTTCCAATTTTCCAATAAGAAGCCAGTGCTAAAGATGTTTTGTTGTCAAATATTTAACTTTTCATAGACACAAGATTAAGGCTATATTTTGATATAGAAAGCTGGCAATGAGGGTAGAAGAAAGAATTTTGAAAAAATTGTCAGAACAGTAGCTTATTTTCTAACAGCAGTAATACTCTTGTTTGTTTTGTCTTCCAGCTATCTCATTAATGAGCAGACATCCAGCAAATACAAGCTGACTACCTAAAAATACCCCTCTAATCTAGACCCACTTGTGCAAAAAATTAAATTCCATTTAGAAGGGAATGTCCTATTTCCAGTGTTGGAAATATGGAAATGAAATATTTACTTTAGGGATGTACACAGTTGCAGCACGTTATAACTGACCACTACTTGTTATGAAAAGCAAATTTTGAAATTTTGCATGTAAGTATTCATATGCAACAGTTCCAATTTATTCACACCGTCAAGAAGTAGAAAAATGTTTATTGCCTTGGTATCTAAAATACCTGAGCAACAGCACCAAGCTCCCAGTGCCCATGTCAAACTGGTCACACAGACCACAACCAAACCTATTCTCATTAAGTTATCAAGCAAATGCTTTTGAATAATGAATGAACTCAAGAATATCGAAACCAGCTCCTGGACAACTAACAAACAACGAAAAGTCTAAATTTGTTCAGATGAATTATTCACTGTGAATTGTCTGATCAGGTCTAATGCTAAAATATAAGAAGTATTTCTCAGAGCATATGTGACTGATAATAGAACTCCGTAAAGCAGATGAAAATGTGTCTCTGTCTATACAGAATTTACAAAATAGACTAGATTAGCATAAGAAGGAAGGTCCTTTATTTCCTTAGTACCAAATTCCACATCTAATAATAGAAGAAATAAGTGCTATGGAAGCAGAGTAAGTCATCAAATCATAGATTGATAGAGTCATTTAGGTACAAAAATATTCTTAGTATCACTGAGTCCAACCATTGTCCCCAACAGTGTGAAATTCACCACTAAAGAATGTCCTCAAGCTCCACACCTACACGCCTTTTAAATACCTCCAGGGATGGTGAAAAAACTACTTCTGTGGAAAGCCTGTTCCAAAGCTTGACCACTGTTTTTGTGAAGTTTTTCCTAGTATGCGTATCGATAAACTTTAGATAAAATGATTTGGGTTGTTGTCATTCAAAGACAAATTCTTGTTCTCAACAGGCCAATCTTTAGAGGGAAGTTTAAGTAAGCAAATTTTATTTGATGAGACAAAGTTAAATATGAGTTAAACCAATTTGATCTAGTTCAGTGTGACACATCACAATAGTCAATATAAATACACTTTTGAACATGTAACTACCAAGTGATAAATGGTTCAAGAACAATCACCAATGGCATAAATTTTGCAAATTAACCTCCCTTTTTAATCCTATACATGTATTACCTTTCACTTAATATGGATTTATAATGGTAGAAGAGAGAGTAAAGAACATGCGTTGTAGCTGTGATAAATAAAGAAATCTAAGCACTTAGACCCAAAATAGTGTTTCTGAAAACTCCTGTTACATATCCCAGGAAGCATCTATGATCCCTAACTGCTTTACTTTTTGTGTTTCTTAAGCAGTGATCCAAGGGCATCCCAAATTCCTTGCCTTGGGAGAACGGAAGAGCTCAGTACTTAATTCCTGTTTAAATCAAACCAAAATCCAAAATCAGTCATTTCTCAATTCCCCGCACCCTGCCACAGTTCTCTAGGGCTTTGATCTGGAGAATGTTATCAAAGCATACCTAAGACATAGCAGTTGTAATAGGCTCTGCATAAAAGGCAATTGCTGCTGTTATTCTTTATATAGGATCCTTTTCTTGGGAAGTGGGAGACCTGAGGGAGAAATATTCTTGCTCTCTACTGATATTTTTAATTAGGTGACCTGGATTCGGCTAGAGGGTTCAACATCCATTTCTCCCTTCTTCCTGAAGGCGAGAGTCTAATTTATTCAGAATAATGGGAAGTAAGATACTCTTCCTAGAAGTAGCTGTATGTGTGTACAACAATTTAGAAGTCATTGGATGGAAAGAGAGAGCTATCAGTTATGCCACATGCTACAGCCCAATGATTGAAGTTGTTCCTATATGAAAGAAAGCCTGTTTTTCCTGTGAGTGCCCAGGGTCCTCCCTGGATTTTATCTAATGACTCTCTCTTCACTGTCTTTTTTAATTTTAAAAAAGCTGTGCTCACCTTTCTTCATACCCTTTCAACACATAACAAGTCTTGAATTTTAAATTCATTTACTTTTTAAGATTATAACACAATTCCACAGTATTTAGAAGGAATACTTGTTGAATGAAATCTGCCTGACTCCTTGATGGGAATGGATGTGGGCATCCTGGATTGGATACAGATCCTACTCTGCCTGATTGAGGAAAGTAGAACCCAATGGATCATCTGGTTGGATTATTCAGGGTGTGCAATCTTTTCTACATTCCTCAGCTGTCCTTCTTTTCTTCACCCAAAAACTTTATAGGCTGAATGCTTAATTCCCTTCTGTGAAGGTGGGGGATTTGAGTTTTTATGACTTCAGGCTGGGGAAGAGCTAATGTGGTCGTCTCCCAGTATCTGGACAGTTTTACTAACAGCCCATGGCATCAATGAGAATAGAACCATCAGCATTTCACAGGGGAAGAGAAGGACCACAGCTTATGGACTCCTGGTGAACAGCAGAACGTGGGAGGGACTGATTCCTCATCTTCACAGTTCTGTAAGTGGCTACCACCAAACACCTCAGCCTGCTGATTTCAGGTATTTCCCTATGGATTGTTGTATATATCACTCTGAAGAGCTTACCTTTAATTTAAAGGTTGGTATTCAGAACAAGGAAGACAATTCTTCTTACCTAACGTAAGGAGCCAGCTTATAAAAATACAAATCCAAATACGTGTCAAGTCTGGTTTTTCCCTCTACAAAATCAAAGCTTTTTGACTTGAAAAAGAATGGTAAATATTACATCTCTAGGCAAGCCTCACTTCAGAGATGCTCTTGGTTGAAAGTCAGGTTCAGAATTTACCTTTGAGTGGAATATTTACATGTTTTCAGCTCTGCACAATAATATGCCAGTGAATTTAATTTTTGTGCCTTGAAAAAATAGTCTATTGTGCAGCACAAATAATTCAAATATAAAACTGTGCATGACATCATCTTGACTGAATATGTTGCATGCAACCCATGCCTACTTACAACCTTGACAATTCGGGTAGATAGTATTAGAGTCTTGTCATAATGTGGGCCTTAGGGTATGGAGGCCATTTTTCCTCTATAATCTTTATGTTTAAAGAAGAGTCGGGTTGTTTTTCTTGAAAATATATTAAAATTTGTTTTGATTCTGAAGAAGCAACTCCCTACCCTGTGACTTCTTAAGTTTAGTCCCATCTGTCTCTCCCTCCCTCCATTGTTCTTTATTCTTTAAGAGAGTGGGGAAAAAAATGTAAGAATATTCCAGGGTTTTGTTAACAAATCCAGCTGTGGACTATGGGCATGGACATGTCACTACACATCTATGAACTCGAGAAAGTAAATATATTAATCAGATTCCTTTTTTTTTCCTGACATGTGCCAAGGTTTTACAGATTTTTAAACTTCATTTCACCTCAAATTTTCATTTAAACTAGCAGTGACCAGGCAGGGCAGGTGTGCCAAAAGCCCTTTAGAAAAAAACACTTCTCCTATTTCCCCCTTTCCTTCTTTGCTTCAGTTTGGAAAAGCAATAATAGTAATGGGCTGGTCAGCTCTGAGCCTCTCACATGAGAGGTGAGGGAGCAGCACCAGCAGCTCCTCTTCCCAGGTATTGCTGTGACGAGCTCTTTGTAATTTCAAACAATGGTGGTCTTCTGGTAGGAAGAGTTGACTTTTCACAGAGCAGGTCTCCAACTCCTTTCAGGGGTTTATCTTGTAGGCTACTTCTGTGAACACAGATTTATGTTTCCTCTAATCATGTGCAGCCTAGCTTACAAGGCCTCTGTTGCAAGGACAGTACCTTGGTTTGTCTCCTTTTAAACAAAAACTGCTTACTAGACCTACTCCTGCAAGAGGCCAGCTGTACTCTAGGAAGTTTTCCTAGCTACTTATGTACATCCCTTCTTCTTTTTTGTTCTTCTAGCACCATAAATCTCGTGTGAATTTCTCCATTGAGGAACAAGATTCAATGGAAGCTGCAGAGATTGTGCCTCCCAAGACCAGAGCACTGGATACTCTCTCAAACAGCTGAAATTTTGGATCTGAGCTTCCCCCAGGCAGAAGTAAGCATTGTGTTGGACCTTCCCATGAAGTCATGGGGGAGTGATCTAACCACCAGACCCTAAGCCATGAAAAAGAAATATTTATCTTCTTTAATTTGATGTGGTGGGAAGAAGTGGAAGGCGGTATTACATGAACTGCTTTCTTGATTTATTGCAGAAACAGAACACTCAGCTCCAGTATCATTAGTTAGTCTCCACTGGACTATGAAATTGTAGCAATTACATTAATTAATGTGGGATAAAAGGCAACCAGACAAAAGAAAAGAACTGAGAAGGCATTTGGAAACGCTTTCATTCTACTGCTTGTGTGAAAAAAGCAAACAAACAGAAAAAGTCCCCACTTACAGCCTCACTGGTTTGCTGGTTCTGTTCCTCTACTGAGCACAAACACAGGCCCAAGAAGAAAGGCTAAGTTTAGCAGCTTGTTAATGTGAGCAATTCCACTGAAGCCACGACTGCAGTAAAACAGGAACAAGTGTTTCTAAACTTAGCAGCTCGCAGTGATTATACCCTGGTGAAACCAGGAGAAGATTCAGCAGTGTGTCCTGATGTGGGTCCTTTCCAACTTGAGACATTGTATTATACTTTGTGAGAATCTGTAGAATACAGCAACTCACATGAAGGCTTATAGGATCAGGCCTGGATTAGAATTGAACCTCCTGCATATCTCCTCACAGTGTTGTAGTCTTTACTAATACTTCTCTCCATAGCATATGCTGCTCCCTTGTAGTGTGTAGCTCTTTATGTGGTTCACAACAGCTGGTGACCAGCTGATGACTGCAGATAATTAGTGTTTAATTGTTGCCAGTTATGTTTTCACCTGTTCTACTTAGAAATCCTTCCATTGTGTCAAATCCAATTACTGCATTTGGATCCTTTTCTAAAATGAAATAGATTGGTAAAAAACACTTTATCAGGAGGAAATCAACCCTTTGTGCATCAGCTTTCCAGGAACAATTCAACTCGTATTAAACAACTACTGAAATCATACACATGTATATAAATTAATTGAGATCAACCTGCAGAAAATTCACATACTTCTTTAAAAACCTTTGCATGATAACCAAAGCTTTGATCTCCTCTCTTTAAATATTAATGACTTTTTTACACCAATGTTGTGCAATTCTGAGAACATGTATTAAAGGGGTCATTTATTTTGTTTTCTTACAGGATTTTCCAGATAAGAATCCAACACTTTAATGAGCTCACAGTGACTAGAAACACTATTGAGTTTCAGTGATTAGGAATACTGTGATGCCTCTCCAGGTAAGTCTATCAGTGAGAAATGATTAGGGCCTGTCTGAATGAGGCTGATCTAAATATGCAATATGTATTCAATGAGTGCAATTATTCCTCAATTATCCAGCTATCAGAACCACATCAGTGATGTTAGCCACCTGAAAAGATCACAGAAAATTTGCATACTCCAAGCTATAAAATGACAAACATTGTGCAATGGAACAGTGGTAGGGCTAAAATATAGTTATGGACAAAGCAAGATTTTAGATGAAAATTCTGTAATGCAGTCATACCTTAGTGGATACTGAATATGGAAATTGGTTGGTGTCCTAATTTTGAACAATACAAGAAATATAAGTTTTCTAATACTCGAACATAGCATCAGTAATTGAAGCAAAATTTAAGAGTCAACATTAATAAAAGTCAAGTTTTTATTGATTCTGATAAGATGACCAATTCTTAACAGCAAGGTTTGTTAAGGTTTGCTGGAATGCTGGAATTACATCTTTCTTTTTCTACCTTTTCCCCACTTGTTCTTGCATTTTGTAATTGTAGGAGGATGCAGTATTCAGGTTTTATCATGAGCCAAACTCACAAAAATCACAGCTGACCTGGGCAGATTAAATATGTGGGTTTTTCTAGAGGGAGAAAATATAACCTTCCTCAATAGCCCTTAGACAGGGAGCATGGCGGGGCTCAAGAAAGGGGAAAACAAATGAGACTTTCAATTCTTATTTTTGTCAACAGAGACCTGCAATGTCAGATTCTTTGGAAACCTATTAGCTGTAATAATGATTGGAGTACATTGGACTAAGTACACCAAAATTTTGAGAGCTGATAAGTGTAGGTAATTATTTCTTATTTCTGTGAACTCTTGGAGCTCTGGAAGGAAGTTCTCTCAAAGGTGTTTTAATTCATCTTACACTTTTAAGAACACTTTTTCTCGATCACAATGAATATACAGTGAATGCATAAGTTACTGAGCACTGTTCAAGAATCAAAATACACAAACCTATATCAAGTAAATCATATTTCATTTCATCCAGTCATAACACTAAGTGATTTTTCAATAAATATGTGACTTACTGGGAATAGAAGCATCAAAGCTTATAAAAAGTAGGGTGCATCCTCACTGGGCTTCAACAAGAGGACTGCAATATAATTTTTTACTGCTCAAGTGAAAGGACACATCTGGTTTGTGCTTCTGGGACGTGTGTCTGGAATGCTGCAGAGAATCCAGGAGAAGCAAAAAAGCTATTGGGAAGTTACTGCTGATTGCCTCAGTGACTGAGAGGCAGCAGTAGCTCTCTGGGGTTTTTAAGCCTACTTCCTTTGTTGTCACATCAGTTCAGGCTTCTGTTGAGTCTCAGCTCTCCCATGTGTTGTTTTGCATCTTGGTCAAATATGACTGAATCCAAATGGCTTCTTGTAAGAGAGTGGGATTAGCTCAAGTGTGTGTCCCATACATATCCCTAGAATGAGCTCTTCAGCACAAGTCTTAAACCAGATGTCTCCTATTCCTCCTATTCCTGTCCTCACACCTTATCGACTGCTGATTACCCTCAATGTCAACCACAAACTGTGGCTGCTGGAAAGCAGCTCTCTTGTTTTTGGGCAGCTGTCCCTAATGTGCAAAGGTAAAGTCCTGCACACAGAGACACAACATTACAGGCTGTGGGGGGGTGTCCACCTGCAGAGCACCCTGACAGGAAAGGACCTGAGAAGCAAGGAGTTGAATGTGAGCCAAAAATTTTTTCCTTCATCTGTGAATAACAGTTCACTACAGTGCTGGGCTGTATCACAGCACTGTAGCCAACAGGTTGGAGCAAGTGGTTATTTCTTTCTTTTTAGCACTTGTGAGACCACCTTTCAAGTCTTACTTGCACTTCTGGTCTCCCAGTATAAGACTGACAGACAAAATAAATGAAGTATGGTGGAGGATCAGAAAGATAATTAAGGGGACTGAGAAAATAGTATATGAGGAACTGGAGACATGAAAGGATATGGTGTATGAAAAGCTGTGTGGGTTTAGCCTGGAAATTAGAACATTCAGGGGGCATCCAACTGTTGTTTTCCAACTTCCTAATCGGTAGCTGCCAATTGAGAATCCCTTGACAGTGCACAGCAAAGGCTGAAAGGCACAAGTTGCAGCAAAGAAATTAAAAGTGCTTCTCACCGAGATTGCTGAAACACTGAAACAGAGGCCCACCAAGGTGGAAAAATCTCCATTTTTGGAGGTACTACTAAGTCAACTGGATGCAACAAAGAGCAAGCTTCAGTAAGTTTGACGTTTTATCTGCTTTTGAAAAACGTGGCAACAGTGATTCTCCAGAGATCTCCATTATGTGTTGAACCTCTTTTGCCCCATGGTCAAAAAAGGACTACCAGGGCTCCTCAGGATGCCAGGTAGTCCATCTGTATCTGGTTTTTATCACCTGCTTTTGGAGTATGTGAGATACATGTTTCTGAAATTAACACCCATGAATAACCTGGAATAGCCCTCCTGCTTTTGATAATGGACCTTTGTGGGGAGAAATAATGAAGGAAGGAAAGAGTCAAATTGTTCCTTAGCTCACTCTGTCCTTACATTACATCTACATAGTGACCTTGGCCCAAAACGTAATAGTGTTGTGGGAAGTAAGGGAGTCAGTGCCATTACACTGCCAGAGAGCTTTGGGACATCTTACGACACAGAGGGGTGGGTGGAGGTGTGTGCTCTAGAGAGGTGTGTCAAAACTGGATGTGGGGATGTCACATAGGAGACCTGATCAGCTTGAGTTCAGTCTTGCCAAAGCACAGGATAGATGCAATTTGCATGAATCAGAAACAATCTAAGACCTACTGTAAGAAAGCAGCTGGATTAAGTCACTGTGCTCAGAAAACACAAGCTTCAATTGAGCCACTTCCGCCAAAAACAAGGCAAAAACAGGCAGAGAGTCAATGCTGTGTGCAGCACCATTGTTTGTCAGCTAATGTATAGAAGCACATGCTTGCAGAGCTTTAGTCCTGGAAGTAATAATCTGCCAACAGCTAAACTATGGAAAGAGAGGCTTGCAAACTTTTATTGATGGAGGTAGCAATCTTTGAACAGCAGCCACTGCTGGCATGGATTTTGGTACCTATGTGTTGCAGGAGCAGCAGGTTGATAGCACTGCTTATCTTGGATAAGGTTTAATCTCAGTTAACAGATGTTTCTAGGTTCTTATCCCTTGGAGGCTGCACCAGCAACAGTCTCCAGGTACACAGAACTGCTGTACACAGAGGATCTGTGATGCCTTGGGATCCCCAGTGTTGTCTTGGCATCCTCTTCAGTCAGGCAGGAGGCTTGAGAGACGTGGTATGCTGGGACAAGGTGTGTAATTTAGGGGCAAGGCATGTACTTGGAGAAAGGGGAACAAACAGTTGGAAGGATAGTGTCAAGAGTATGGTTTTGGAAGGCTGATTTGGAAAAAAATGAGGAAAGTAATGGACTGGGACAATAATGCAATGAAATATTAGTGGAAAAAGGGAAAGTAAGGAAATATGGTGTGCATGAGGGTATGGTCTGAAAAGTGTTATTGGTGAGTTTGAATTTTGCATCTCTACTTGAGGACTAGAGAAAGGTGCTAGCAAGAATGGAAGAATGGTTGCATTGGTGGCTGAATGGATGTCTTCAGATTGCACAAATGCACTACAGGCCTCTGTGTGCCAAAGACACCTTTAAATGAGATCATGGGACAAATATAGTGATTACTCTGGCTGGTAAGCAATCTGCTTACACAAGAAAAATCACAAAATCTACAGATCAGAAGGATAGTTTTGTAGATCAACACTTGATTAGAACATCAAAGATTTAGTTGGAAAATTTTATCAGTTCTTTTTCACCTTAGATTTCTAACCCCAAATAGTAGAAATAATATATAACAAAAGAAAATAACATTGGATTTTTCTTCTTCTTTTGTTTTAGCTTGTTTTCTTTTTTCCTCTTTGGAGCACAACTCTGCAAAAAAGCAGTATTACTGTGCGTGCAGGATTCAAGTTTTGGATTAAAAATTCTTCAAAGTAGAAGCTGTTCAGCAGGAAACAAAATGAGGCTTTGATTTTGCTTGGGGCCTCCAGACATTATCACAATAGCATTGTAAACCCTTGTCCTGGCTTGCTGGGGGAACCACAGTGGTACTTGTGACTCCACGAAGCAGTGGCACAGACTGTCGCCTCCCTTCTGAACTGTAGTGAGAAAAAAGACTTGTACATTCTATTTTCAGCTCTTCACTGTTTGCTGTATGTCTGTAATTGCAACAGAACACCCTACCACAGAGAACATGAATGAGCTCAAAAGGATTTCTTGACTTAGAAAAATATCCCAATAAAATTAAAACCCTTCCATAAAGTCTTGTGTGAAGCCCCAAGGGAAAAGATATAGAAAGAGAAAACTACATTGGAGTGGGTCTCCTGTCTCCTCACTTTATAAAAAGCAAATTCTTGAGAATAAATGTTTTATTGTGAATGGAAGAGTCCCCTAGACTTGCTGCTTCAGCAGTGGTTGCAGAGAGCTGCAGTCCTAGGTCATAGGAACAGGCTCCAAAGAGAAGAGATTAATAGCCTCAAACAGCACCATATGAGCACCAGCACACAGACTATATCTGTACCATGCCAGGCTGAGCATACACACAAATCAACTCTCAGTGCATCAGCTCTGGATCCAAAAGCTGTGTACTCTAGTCACCAACTCCAGCACTGTGCTGTGCGGCCCAGAGCTGGGCACACCTTAGCTCTTCTCACTGAAGGTGTTTCAATAACTACCTCCCATGAAGGGGGTGCCCTTCCTGGTGATGCCTAGGAAAATATTGAGAGAGGATGTAAAGACAAAAGTGTATTCTACACTAATAAGGCAGGAAAAGGTCATGTTGACTCTTATAGGGGCTATTTTTAGGCCCAGATTTTCAGACGTTTTGGCTGCATCAGCATTTTGGCTATGCAACTTGAGGCTTCTTTAGAGCTTTTACCTGAAGAGCAACCAGTTTGAGAATTCAGACTGGTCATATTCGGTTGGGACATTTGAAACTGCTGATCAGCTTCAAAGTTTTGGTTCAGCTGAGCTTTTACAGAGTTGGTTTGGGTATTTTTTTTTAAGCTGTGAATAATAATTCATGTATTTTAAATAAAGCATTCCTTGAGCATCCTTTCAATTTCTTGAATTTACAACTCACAAACCCTGTATTGCAGAAAAAGTATTTCAAGATTTTGAAGCTCATTTATCTTTTTGTTCCTCAGCTTTTTAGACATAAAATGGAGCAAGTAATCTCATCTCATAATGCATGCCATAATATGCTAGCATTGTACACAGCCACACTTGGAGAATTTCTGATGTCTAGAGATAAAGAACAATAGTTCACGTTGCTAAAAATATTATATAAAATGATAAAGATAAAACACGTAGCATAAAATAGCACTTCTCTCTGGGCCTTGCAGCAGTTTCTCTTTCATAATATTCAGTTCAAAATGTATGGGCAGATGGGCAGATATGTTTCTCAACAGAATCACTGACTATTAAAAGGGTGTTTCCTTGAAATTGTCTTTGGGTCATGCAGTGGTCAGCTTTTACTGTACAGGCTAGATTCTTCTTTACTCTTGCTCTTCACACCTATTTCTGAGTGATTCACACACCTTCAAGTCTCCCCAGTGCTGAGTTAGCATGAAAGCCATGTCGTGTCTTCATAACTCGTTTCAGTTTCCTGAAACACACATTTTTGCATGGAGAAAAAGGCTTATTGGGTAATTACACGTGGTTAAAATCAGAACCCTCCAAAAACAGATGTGAATCCTGATATTGTATTCTTGTTTCTGAAGATGGATGTGTTAGACCTTGAGTGAGTGGCCCAAGGCAGATGTATGTATGACAAGATGAGGTATTTTGGTAGGAGAAGGGTAAAGACTAAGAAAGAGCTTGTCAGCTTGTACTCTGGATTCTCCTTTGAATTTCACTGAGAATACAACCCCAAACTGCTGGGGCCATGAGATAAGCTAAACCCAAACACAGTTTCTGACCCATGTACAGAATTTCAGGACCCATGGCCCTCGAAGTCAGCACATGCACAGTGTGCAGCACCTGGGGCTGTCCGCAGAGTCTCTGGCTGCCTTCCCTGCTCAGCATCAATCGTGTGATATCGCCACCGAGGCAGACAGAGCATGGGCATGAGCATGGGCATGAGCAAAGCTTGTCTCAAACTTGCATCTGAATGGAGGTGAGTTCACCCTTGATTATGGCCCACAACAGCAATAAAGCCAGCGAGACCTGTCTGAGAGATCAAGTGAGAGGATATCTTGTCTCTATCTGTAATTACGACCTTATTGTTCTAGTCCAATACCACTGATAGATACAGTGGTATTCCCCAGAAACACAGATGTACTTAGCTGCATGCTGGGATGGGACTTTGTAAGGGGGAGGATGAAACTTAAGGGATCCAGGGCCAATTCTGTCAAAAGCTCACAAGGACTGCAGCCTTCAGATCTGCTAGTTACTTGTGAAAGTAAAAGTCTTGTGTGGTTAAAAATAAGAACCACTTGAAATTTCATGTAATATGGGTGATTCCAATGCCACTCTTTGCTTACACACTGGCTCAGCCTTCTCTGTACTCCAAGTTAAACAGATCTTGCCCAACCCAATCTTGTAAAGGAGGAAAATAAGTCACGTGGAAAAATGTAGTTTAAGTTTGCCAAGAGTACTTTAGTCTCTACACCTTTAGATCACATTGTTTTCTAAAAATGAAAGGGTTAAGGATGTTATCTAACCTAGGGAGGCAAGATTACAACCACTAACATTTCAATGTTAGCTAGGAATGGATGGCAAATGTTTGGTGGGAATGGTGACAGAGGTGATGTTGACAGTAGAAGAAGGGCTCCTTCAGACTTAATTGAAAGTAAACTGAGGCAGGGGCCTGTCTGTGAAGGAGAGTTGGAAAGGCCATGGGCAAGTCATCTGGATAATTGTTATGGGTTGGAAGTGTTATCTGAGGAGTAACTTCTCGCCCTGAAACAGATCCAGATATGAAGCATGTTAAGCCAAAAGGTAAGGGCCTGCCAAATTTGAAATAAAAATTACCTGATCCTGGAAAAGCTGATTTCACTATTTCTTTTCTTTTATTCCTGACCACATATTTATTGTGGTAGTGCAGGCATAATGCACAGGCATCAAAGGTCCTGCAATGAAGCCTCAGATGGTGGTTGGGGCACTGTTTGCAAACCTAGAAAAGCCTGAGGCTTGTTCTGCTCTAGGATCAGGTCAGTGACTGGTGAGTCGGAGGTGACTACAGGAGTCTTAGCCAACAGCTGAATTACAGGCAGCAAGATCCCCAGGATCTCTCCCATGCCTCACTGAGTACCTTATGTTTGCCTGGTCTAAGGTTGAACTTTTTAAAGTTTGTATTTGTGCTGGCATAAACACTGCTTAATAGTCACTGATTTATCCTTTGTTGTCTATTACTCCCATTAGGTAAGATTTATAAATAGCTCTTGCTTTATATTCTTCTTTTCCTACATCATCCTTGTCCATCAAAGCACCCAACACACCCATATTATTTTTATGTAATTAAGTTTTCCATTTTAATTTCAGTGACCTCCCTCAGATTGGCCCTCTCCCACAGGCAAAGTGATTATAAGGCAGACAGTGCTACCTCAGCACAATGTTATTTAGATGTGGTCACTAACCAAACCCCCAGATACCCACCTCAGCTCAACTCAGCATCCAAATTCACAGCAATCATGAAATGGTCTGAATGTAGCCATTATAGTTCACAAATCTGAGGTGGATTTACTAAAAAGCTCAACCTCAATCCATGGAACAAATACTTTACTTTTCATTTGTAAAGCAGTACAGGAAGTACTGTGAAACACTTCTGACTCTCTCAGCTGTGTGATTTCCCAGGATTTTTGCCACCTCTGTCAGGTGACCCATGAATTGCAGCTCTTCTCTTGGTGGGCAGCTAATGGATGCTGTTGAAGGACTGGTACTGTCCACATCACACAGCTGGTTTGAAGGATATTTGAGATCATGGAAGCCTGTTTCCGTCAATTCCCTTTCACCATTCCCATTCTCCCTGTGGAGGGTAATATCTAGTCTTGGATGTCAGGTTTGTTCACAATGGTGCATACCCCAAAGGTAAATGCACACTCTTCTTATGGCTTGTTGGCTGCTGTCAAACACAGCCTTTCTTACAGGCCCTGATACCATTAACCACCTAGAATCATATAACTTCTTGAGTTTTATATTCTGTCCCTAATTAACAGAGATTAGCATCTTTTTTTATACTCCCCCCACACCCTCCCAAAGGGTGGCTGCCCTGGCATGAAGTTTTCAACATCTTTTTCCATAAAAAAATCTTCCCAGATAAATCTTTTCCCCAGCCTGCATGCTGATTCCCAATGGTTCTTTTTTAGCATATTTCCCCCAGAGGAGCACAGCAAACTTTATTAATGTTTTTAAACACAGTAATTTTGCATTCATACAGTATTTCCATACAGTCAGTACTGCAAAAAATTATTCATTTAGCGTGGAGTGACAGTGCAAAGGCAGAAGGATGTTGTTCACAGCCTGCATCCCTATAACTGTAGTCAGTCAGACTTAGGTTTCTAGGGCTTTCAGCAGCAAACTAGGTCAGTGGGGCCCTCTACATCAAAGCTTCTCCTTAGACACTGTAAATCGCATGCTTTTATACTATTCCTACTGTACACTGTGTTCTTCTGTAATTACAAATGTATGTTTCCCATCACCACAAAGGCTTCACATTGCTCAAAGGAAATCTCTCTTCAAAGGCTTTAAACTGTTGAAGGGTAGGCCCCCTTCTGAGAGCTACCATTGCTCGGGGTGATTCCTTCTTTAACTCATCCACAGTCGAACCACCAGTCAATTCAACTGGCCTGCATCACACCGTGTCTGAACTGGCCTCGGGGTTGAATTTCAGCTTTGGAAAACAGCACTGCAGAATTTAAAAATGCAGACTTAAAAAATAAAAAGAAAAAAGAGGGAAAAAAAAAAAAAGGAAGAAAATTCATACTCATCTGGTCCCAAAACCATGAGACTTGTGTTAATTAATGTTCTTCACCAGCCCAAACTTATGATAAGAGAACACATGGCATTTTCATTTGCTAGTTGTACCTTGAAGAAAGTGATAATTAGGATGTATTAGCCGAAAAAAAATCCCACAATTTAAAAATGACAGTAAGGAATACATAGAAAAAAAATGAGTTTTAAAATTCATTTTACAAAAACACATATGTGTGTATATGCATATAGAAATACATGTATAATGATCTATATATGTATGTAGCTAAAATAAAAACTCAGAAAACATTCCCTGCTGTGATAGCACTCAATACCACAAGTCATTCCATTGAAGCTAATGTTTTCTTTTGAGCAATGACTTACTCATGGCAGCAAGTGCTAATAAATATTTGCAGGATCGGGTCTTAAAATTAAGGGGTATTTAATGCTAACATTTGAAGCTCATACTTGAAAAGCATTCATGAATTAAGATAATTAATCATATGGTAGTAGCTACACACTATATTAGTTTTATAGCTAGTTATATATGAAAATGAGGAGTTATCTGCCTCACATTCTTTAGAAAACTGGGCCTGTGGATTGCTAAGGTCACACAGGAATGTTATGACACATCAATAAGCCAGTTTTTCGTGTTCCTTGTAAGCATTAACCCTGAATACCCTGCTTCTCAGTTACCTTCTCTTTGGCCTACGATTTGGCTCCCCTCTAAAGACTAAACTCTCCACTGTACATTCTCTCTTTCTCCTCATTTCAAACACAACATGTGTTTATATATATCTTATCCTATTCCAATTGTTTCTTAGATTTCACCACTGCTGCTGCTGGCATCTTGACAATCCTTGACATAATTCAACTGATGTTAAAAGATGTTCTCCAAACATTGAGGGATTTTCCATATTAAAGTATTTGACAAATATGATTAGACATGGATAAATATATTACCATTATCATTACAGGGTCATTCCTGGGGATGAAGTCTGCATTTCAAAAAGGATACACAAGGAAGAAAAAGCATCCTTGTTCTGGGTGAAGAATATATTCACCAGGAGTTATATGATACAACAATGGGGTTTAAATTAATTTAAAAATTCAAGGCAAGCAAGACTTGCCAATCTTTGGGACAGACTTTGGATTTACGTGAGCTGTAGGAGTGGAAGGATAACTTGTGAATTCTGTCTGCAGAAGCTGAAAAAATCAACCTAATGGAATAATAGCTGTGTGTCACAGCTTATCAGGGTGGCATCCTTAACTTCGTAACCTCATAAAAAACCCATTGAAGCACAAGCTACCATTAACTGCTGCTTACAGGAACAGAATTTACTGGTTGTGTATTGCCAATTGCTTTTCTACAGGAGAACATCACTGAAAGACTTTGCTCAGTTAGTCAAAAGGGAAGGTAAAAATACCAGCCTGATTTCTTTATTCTTCACTTCAGACTGTTTAATAATTCAACATTCTCTCCCTTTCCCTAATTTCCTTTATTCTGATTGTATAAGTGCCAAGCTTTTAGCAAGAATTACCTCCTCCATGGCATCTGCATGTGACCAAGGCTTCCAGCCTCAGTGGGAAACCATCTTTATTATTTGTATTGTAGGAGCAGCTGAGAGTTCATGTCAGAAATCAAGAGTCATAGTGCAAAGTGCTTAACAACTGCAGTCAGAATGTCCATTCCCTGAAGACTTCTGGCCTAAACCCAAAGACTCTGGCTGTACACATAAAAGCAATAGCAAAAAAACATTTTCTACTGATACTAAATTTGGTTCAGAAGATCCAGATACACATTTCTATGCTTTCTGTACAGAAATATTTTGAGAATGGGACTTTTCCCTGTTTCCTTGATTAAATTGCAATGACATAGGGCAACAGAGGGATATAGTTTCAATTTTCAACACTTTATAAAATCATCATGGGTATCTTAAAGCCACTATGTCATATAATGCATTTTAAATCCACATTCATATACTACAATACAAGTGAAATATCTCTGTACACTTTCAGTACACCTCTGATGATTATTTACACTATTTCAGACACAGTTTATGTGGAAGACTGTTGTGAATGTACTCCTGTTAATTCAGAACAAAGTTTAATAACTGAAAACAGCAAAGGAAGCATGAATGGAAACCTCCCCTCTACTTTCTGCTTCAATTTTACTTTTGATTCATTTAAGCTGAATAAGTCTCTAGTACAGAAACTAAGGACAATTCTTTCAGCCTTGAGACTTTAGTTTTATATCTTTCTCTTTCTCTGCTTTTTACCCTGCTCTATTTTCAGATGGTATTAAATACAGTTCAGGGGAATGGTCCTGATATTTTTGAGAATGTTTACTTTATTTACAAAAATGTCCATAAGTGATCATGTCTACAACCAAAAACATTGTGGTTTTGTGGGAAGAAAGATGTTTCATCGCCTATGATGTTAGGATTAAAAAGTACAAGACTCAATTGTATAGAGTCTCCAATTATACTTCTGCTCAGCTGAATCCTTGCAAGAAGATATATGCAAACTAGAAGAGGAATTTCATCTTTAACTCATTAGTTTTCCATGGAGAAACCACATGGCTGGACATTAAAGCACAACTCTATCATTCAGTACAGGCTGTGCTTTCATATTTTTCTGAGCTAGAGCAGACAGCAAACTATTCTATGTGTGTTCTGATTTTAATAACACAAGAAAAAGAACTTAAAATTAATTGAAGTCAATAGGAAAATAAAAATCAGAGGCCCTAGTCAAGTTCCAAATATTATATTTTGTGTTTTCTAACTTTTCTCACAGGCAGTTTTTCTCTACTCTGCCATGAATACTGTTGCTATACTCTCTTTACCGTAATAAAGACTACAAAAAATCAAACCTTATAAGGGCAAAAATGGTGACAAATTATAAAACTTCTAAATGCAAGTTCTTTGGACATTTACTACTCTTTTTTATATCAAAATACTGTCACAAAATCTCTTTCCTGTAAAGCTCAATGTTGTAGGACCAGTTAAGCCTCTAGACAGCAAATAAGCACTAAATGTGTGAATATAGGGAACTGTTTCAAGTTTTATTATCTGACTTTCATTAAGGTGACCAATGGACTTAATATGAAAGACTGTTATTTCAGAAAATCATGGCCCACATACTGTGGGTTTTGCTCTTACCTGATTTATCTTCTAACATTTGAACATGACCTATTGTCCTTTTGTGTAGCAGAACTTGTTTGCTGGGTTTTTTTAAACATAAAAAACTTTGTTCTCCTCAAGGTGCTCTTACTCAAGATCCCATCTGTGGTTGCACTTGAGCTACTGTCATTACTGGGTTGCAATATAGCAGTTCCCTAGAGCATCTCCCATATGTTTAATAGTACCTGTCTGACATGTAATTTCATAAATTCTGTGTTAGCTGTATTAGTCATTTCTGCATGCTATCATTCTGATGATAAAGTACGGGACTCAAGCAGTAAACCCACATCATCTAGGCAAACATCTCAAAAAGCATGTCAAAGTTTTCCCACAGAGGAAAATTGACTAGTAGATAAGAAACTTATTTTGAAGTGGGCTAGTGTTTGCTTTTAAGCACATCCATAACTTTGTACTTCCATATATTCAGTGATTCTTTACAATAAAGGTGCATAAGAAAATTAGCTTAGTGGATAACCTAGAGAAAATACATTTGTCTTGGACTTTGGAAAGGTCTTTTTGATTGGTGGCTTTTTCTGTGCTGTTTAAGTCTTTGGGCTTGCTGGGGGAAGTACAGAAGGGATGTCCTCCAGCTCCTCATCAGACAGAAGTCCACTGGACAGAAAGCATCTGCCATCTGAGCAATGAAATACTGCTCACTTGAAGCTCCATATTCACTCCCTGATGGGACGAGTAAACTTGGGAGACAGAGGGTAGGACAATTAAGCCTGTGTTTGTAAACTGTGAGCCACGCACAGCTTACACTGTGGGAATACTCTGCTGGTGTGTTTGTTTGTTTGCTTTATTTTATTTGTTCTTCTGTTTACATTTTAAATCAGATTTACTTCCTAAAATGCCAACAAACTCAGCCTAATGCTCATGCCAACAAAATGCATCTGTGCCAAGAACATATGAAAGGGCACTAGAACATATACTTGTATCCAGTCAACAGATGTACGGAGAGTGAGCTGAGAATTTAACTCGCAGAACAGTACATTCATGTACCAAAGTGCTGATTCATTACCATGCCAGTGAGGCAAGGGTGAGAGAAGCCAGCAGCACGCACACAGGTCCCACTGTTATCACCTCTGCTCGCCCACAGACACAAACTGAGGGCGCTGACCTTGGCAGGTTTGTTGGAGTTACTGTTTAAATAAATGCCTTGTGTGCTCTAGCAAAATACAATCCTGCATTGACAAAAAATAAATTTGAATCTTTCTCTATATGGAACTCTTGAAGTCTTGAACTCTACAACTCTTGACAAATACATGGAGATAGGACATTACAGGAGTGGTACCAGCAGTGCTTTTGCTGGGCCTTGTTAGCTCCAGCACAGAACCACAGATCCAACATCCACCAGCCAGCTAGGAAAAACAGGAGAAAACCCTGAACACATCTGCATCTCCCACCAGTATCCAGATATAATGGGCTCTCTGTGTGGGCACCAGTGAACAAGAAACAACTGAGACTTGGAGGTTAAGGGAACTGTTAACCCTCAGTACCTTATGATATTCACAAATCCTTCAGGGATGTTGTTGACAAATGAGCAATATATCAGTAACCTCCTCAAAAATAAGAGTTATTGGAACATGGTGGAAAATAACATAATACCGAAGAAATAGCTTATGCTTTTCAAATACCAGAGAAGGAGTTAAAATTAAAAAAAAAAAAAAAAAATGGAATGCTTTGCATGAACAGGTCTTGAAAAAAGTTCTCTTTCTGACCAAACTATTACTAGAGCTTCCTGCCTAGATATTTTCCATTCTTATATTCCCAGGGTGTTTTGCAAGTCCTCTCCTTTGAGTCAGTGTGCTTGCCCTGGCATGCCTCCCCTGGCTGGCCAAGCACCTCTGGGCACTCGGAGTCAAAAAAACATATCAGGGTGAGGTTTTTTTAACATCTGCATGAAGAGCTGTACCCTGTTAAAAGGGAAACTGATGCAACTAATGCATCCTAATTACACTTTGGAGCCTTCTTTAGCTTTCTGAACCAGTCAAAACCTCAGTAATATCCATCTCATTAGATAAAGCCCAAGTATCATTGTTCATTTGGAGGATTAGTCTTTTCTGTGGGAACAAATTCAAACCTCTGTCTTGTCTGCTGAACACAGTTAAAACCAATATATCAGCCTCATAAAATGTGTTTATTGATTTGCCTTTGTGCAAAACATGAATTATTGACAAACACAGACCATCATCAGATTCACAAATGCCATTTTTTTTCCATTTAAAGCACATTTGTGAATCACATTTTGTTGACTATGAAACAAATGAGGCTGAGTATGTATACACATCTACATATGCTTGTGTGACTCTGTTAGAGATGTCTGTCCTATTATCTGTCAGATTAAATTACTTTTAATTCTGCAGCTATTTATCCACCTTCTGTTTATGGCCAAAATGGAAGTATCACTCTAGTCCTCCCATCTCTGCCAGTTCACTGACAATATTAAGGATACAAGATCATGTATTAAAAAAGTTAGGAAATTCCAGCAATATTAACTCAGCCCCCTCTACATCCTGTGTATTTTTTGGCACATGTGAATAACAAAGAGTAATACAGTGGGGCCATTAAACTGGACATTCCCCACCTGCAGTAGTAAAATTTACCAGACTATTTGAGGTATTTCCCATTCTAAGTAAAAGGTGCACTACAGACAGAGTCATAAAGGTAATTACACTGGAGCAGAATGTCAATAGCTTAATGATGCCAAGTGCAAGATTTACTTTTAATGAGGAAAAAATATAGAAATTACAACTACGTGTGGTGTAGTAGATTGTGCTTCATTGATTTTACCCTAAAAGGCAGCAAAAGCAATTAAAAAAAAAAAGAAAATGTGAAAATTGTAGTTCTGAGATTATATGTTTTGAACTTTCGTTCTGCATTGTTTATTACAGTTCACCCTTCACGTTAGAAACAGATAGCTTTTATTGATACACACAGATAAAACACTCTATTCAACCATACCTGGGCAGAATGAAACCTGAGGGGGTACTTAAAAGACTGGTCCCGCATGCATTCTTCACCTGTGTGTCCCTTAATTTTGTTTTCCAGGCCAATCTGGTGGTTACTATAATACGGTTTTTATTCTAGCTCCATCCAGGAGGCAAAAGTTTCCTTGCAGCAGCCAAAAGCAGTAGACCACAGTTCTGGTGAGTGTAGGCAGAGAGTTTGGAAAGGCCATAGCTTTAACAAGACATTTGTGTGTGTATCAGGAAAGGAGTTGGGTTTAAGTCCATTTAAACAACCTACAGGGAATTTCTGTACCTCACTAGGAACTGAGTATGTCCATAAGTGGCTGAGCATTTAAAAGTGAATCTGAGTATCACAGCCATCAAGCTTTAAGTTTCTAGCCTCTGGACATAGTCAGTTGCAGGAATACTAGAAGTATTAACAACATTTAAAAATATAGATGAGAAAAGAGCTTGATTTTGTTGATGTGGTCATTCATCTGCTGAATTCTGCCTTGCCAATAGGCCCATCATTATCCTGGTACTCATTTCAGTTCATGTTTGATTTTAGCTTCAGTCTTTTTCCTGGTTCGTCTTTCTTATTAGTCACAACTATGAAATATAAACCATAATATGCTAATTCCCTGAAGAAACACATAGTTCACATAAAATGAAGTATATTGGAACAGAGGGATAATTTTGATGAACAAAATGGGATAACTGGAGAATAAATTAGTAATTTCTGCAATTTTTTTACCTAAAGGATTTATATTTGTTGGAGTTGGCTTCCCCAGAATATGAACACGCATGTAGAATATATGAGAGTACTTTGCTGTGGTTGTGTGCTAAAATACAGTTTACTGCTAAGTGTAGTAAGTAGCAAAAATGGCCAAGATGCCCAGAACATGGGAGCCATCTAACCTATGTTGACACTACAGACACTAAGTGAAAACTGTGATTCAGCATCTATTGTGAAAGCAGTTCTCAAGCCTTGCATCATCAGTTTTCTGCTGTTCAATATGGCTCTGGGGCTGGGGAAGGCTCTGTTCTGACCCTGCCTGGCAAGGCTGTGTCTGCAGGTTCCCACAATGAGAGCAAATGCACTGAGAGCAACTCTCCATCCATGTTCTCACTGGGGTCCCCTGAGCAGTCCCCTGTGCTACATCACTGAAGCAGCTCTGCCACCTCCACAAAGAGCACTTGAGGTCCCCCAAACACTCCCTGTCAGCTGGCATTCAAAGCCTGACCTCTGTGCACTGTAATCATCTCATGACTCCACCTTGGTGACCTACCTTTCACTGCCCTTCAGCATGCACACTGGTCCTGCTGCATTAGGTTAATTAGACAAGTTTGTACTCATGAAGCTGTCTGAGAGAGTTGCAGGAAGCTCAGCAGAGGTCACACAAAGAGTGTGACAAGCTGAGGTGACAGCCATGGCCTACAGTCATGTTAGACTGCATCCCAATGGACTCAAGTTCACCCCTTTTCTAAATCACAGGGGCTCTCAGAATCCCATGGTGGTTAGCAATACCTGGTATGGCTCAGACATTTTCCCATATGTGGGGAACATGGTCAAGCTGCTAATGGCTGCCACTGTCAGCCTCAGGTCCTTTTTTTTCCTCTTTCCATCACTAGTCTTCCATCGCTCTTGTGCAATCACAAAATTCTTTTTTCTCCGAATAAGGGATGACCAACAATGGGCTATGTGTTTCAGGATATGCACAGCAACCTTCACCTTTTGTGTGACAAGCAGCACTAGCTCAGAAAAGGAGCGTTCTTGTTTCTATATTCTCCCACCTTACTCTCTGTGCCATGCTTCAAACAATGGTCAACATCCCATAAAGGTTTATTCCATCTTCATGGTTCACTCCGTACGGAGGTTCAGTGTTGTTGAGTGTGGAGTGTGGAGGTGCGTTCCATTGTCATTCTGATAATTGCTCTGCTAAGGCAGAGCCAGCAGGTCAGGTGAGGCTATGCCTGTCCCAGAGCTCCTGCAAGGCCCTCTGCTGACTGGTCTATCCGATGTGTTTGTTGCTGGTGTTGCCCCAGACAGGCTGACACATTCAGAAGCAATGGTTTGCCCAGCTGGACCAACCCCACTGATGAAATACAAATTTTAATTCACTCATATTTTTGTCCAGATCCCTACAGTATCTATCATGTTGCTTGGGAATGTCCTGTCTTTTAAAAAGAGGCATATCCCAAGATCAGCAGATGGTTTCTGGCACCAGGGATAGAACATAGGAGGGGACATTTACAAACTGTTGAGAAATTAGTATGGCATTTGTCAGATGACATTGAGTAGGCAGACCAGACCCTCACTGTTGAAACAGAAATTAACTTGCTCTTAGTCAAAACCAATCATTAGTGAGATAAAGAGTACAAACAAAATTAATGTTCCTTAAAGAAGAGGGCCAGTTGGCATAAAGTAAGCTAGAAAGCCACTCCAAATCTAATAGAACTCAAGGAACTGTCTGCCACATTCAAAGATTAAAAGAACAAGAAATAATCCAAATGAAAATTTACATGCAAACTGCCCCTCCTTCAGGGATACATTGTGTTAGATCCCAAAGTTAGAAGTTATTTTCATAAAGGTCACTTTTGATTCACTGAATAGCCTTTTAACACCAGATATGACAAATGCATGAATCTGATTAAGACATTAACTTTTTACAGACATCTCCAAGTTTACCAAACCAGCAATTTTTTATTAACTCTGTTATTATCTTCTGAATTCCTCAATTGTGTGTCTACTGTCCATTGCATTTAGTTCCTGGATCAGTAAAAATTTGCTATTGGTGATTGTCTCGACCAAGAAAAAAAATAATTGGAATAAGTAGATTGTCTTCCTTTTTTTGTGCAAAATATAAATTTGTTGGTTGTATGGACTTGTTACTGGGGGTTGAGGGCTCCACCAGAGGCAGCAGTTTGACAACCCTCCATGGCACACATCCTCTCTCTGGGGCAGCTGAGCCTGCAGGACTAGAGACCAGTGTAGAAAGGTTGCAGTGGGTTTCAAACCTTATAAAATAATTAAAATTTCACCATGTTTCTCTTTTAGGCTTAGTATTACATTTCCAAAACAGAAAGATACACTAAACTGTCAGTAGGTCAATATCTTAGTCACTTTTGGGAATCCCTCCCAGGGAGATTGGCCATCTTAGAGTACATCAGGTACAGTTCATACTCTACACACTATACTGTTCTGGTTTTTTTTTAGAATTAACTCAAGATCTCCAATTCTCTTTTACTTTGTGGACTGCCTAAGTTTTCATTTGCTTTGTCCTCTACATTTCTTTTCTGCCACAGACGTCTCAAGGGGAGATGTTTGCCATTTGCTGCACTATTCAGCAAAAGTCTCATAAATAAGAACATTTTTCTTCTGTCTTGTAAGCAGAGAACATCAGTTCCAGGACACATCAGCCTTACCCAAACCTGTACTGCATTACACCTTACTCACTGATTCACCCTCTTCTGCCTTCTTCCACACAAAAACTGTTGAGGTAAGAAGTATCTCCATGTTCAGTGTCAGCCTTGTGCACTGCTAGTGCTAGCTCCTGCCTTTGTAAAGAGGAAAACCAAAAATATAAGCACAGTTCAGATTTTAAAATTTAAAAAAATATTTCTCATGTACATGGTTCTCTTATCATTGGTTAAGTGGCTAAGTGACAACATTTATCTCTGTTCTGCCATGGATAATGGAGTGCCCTAGTTCCCTCAGGGCTTGCCACAAAGCATCCCCCTTCCAGCTTCCACTGGATATTTGTTCCTCTCCTACTTCACGTGGAAAGGATTATCTCCAACAGCAATTCAGCATACTCTTCTCCTTCACTCTCTCTGTATCTCTGTCTCTCTTCAGAGAACTGATGACTGAATCATCCTTTACACTGGGGATAAAAATAATTATGGACGGGCTAAGAAGCTCCATGAGTTTCAACTTGCAGAGTTTCTGTTGGGTTTGCCCATCAAGGGGCGGGGGAGGGAGGACAGGGTGTGGTTTTATCCCTAAGCTAAAAATACAAAAGGCAAACAGTGGTTCCAATAAGTGTAAACTACACATTGTACCCAGTCTTATTATTCTGTATTGGTTTACAACCTACCTTTCATGAGGATATGATAGTGATGACTTCACCCATCACTAATACCGTGGGAATGGGTAACCATTTTACTGATGGCAAAGATAATTTGGGTCCAAGCAGAAAAGAGAAATGACTTATCCAGCTGAAAAGAATGGAGTTCTTACTACTTCAGGACAAGATTAAAGCCTGGAATTGGAATCAAATCTTTGTGGTCAGGGAGAACCCGGACACAGCCATGACTGAAAGGCAAAGAAGCAGACAGCGTGGTCCAGCAGGTGCCAACCAGCCTGCTGCCTTAGGCTGGGGCTGCAGACTTGGCAAGAACTTCAAGGGCTCAGGAGTAGAAGGAAGACAAAAGTCCAGACCTGGGCTGGGGACTGTCAAAAGCAGCCTGAGAATCTCTCTGAGTGGGAGAGGAAGCTAAGGTGGAGAGATTGTTTTGGGGTGGAGGCTGCAACTGTGGGAGATGTGGCCATTCAGGGAACATAGTATTCTGTATATTCCAGGAATTATGAAGGGTATTATGAACTAGGACAATTAGTCCTTGGGAATGCACATTACCATTGCTTGGTTTTTTCAGAGAGGGAAAAGAAATACTTACCTCAATTTGTTTTTAACACTGATGTGTAAGTCTTTGATAACTAGAACGACCTGATAACATAGGAAACAGAAAATATTAGATTGAGTTGATCAAAAGTTTAAAAAAAACAGCTCACAATTATATTTTTAGAACTCTGCTATATTGTATAATTTGTTAGAGATCAGCAATATCAAGTTTCAGCCCTGTACTTTCCCTGTACATAGTTTTTCTGAAACATAATATTATATGGATTTTTAAAAGTAGCAGGCAAGATAAAAAAAGTATCACTTTATTTTATATTGCTTTTAGGTTGCTTCTGTAAGAAATCTTATAATGAAATTAAACAAATAGTCCCATTGTGAGAGACCTAAGCAATTTTTTAAAGTATTAGTTTTTGCCTCTTCAATTAGTCCAGACTGCTGTCAGCAAGATGATCTTTCCTACCTGGTCCTCTGACTATGTCATCTCCCTTTTTATAGTCTCTGAGTCACTTAACTCAAACTCTTATTAGGTTCATCTCACATTCATTTTTTCTTGTGATTGTTTTTAAGGTTATAAGCCACACAGTGTCTGCGTATGCTCTGTACTAATTCCTTTTCACACTTACTCATTACAAGCTTCCCTGCTCTGCTGATGGCTCCAGCTTTTATCTCCAAATCCCCTTCCCTTCCCATAAGTACTTCCATCATTTCTTCCACTCAACACCTAGGCTGAAAGAGCTCTCTCAACAGAACTTTGCCAGCCTTCTCCCTTTTTCTTCTTCAAATTGCTACAGTATTCCATCTTCTACATAACTGCATGGAAATAGTAATTTTTTCACAATTAAAAAACAATAAGTCTTTTGTCACTAGGGCATATAAAGCAGCAACCACATAACTATGTGCAGCATGAACTTGTGAGTTGTCCTACCTCTTTTTATCTCACAGTGCAGACATATTAAAGTCCTGTGTACAGACTGTAACATCTTCAGTGCAAATACTAATCAATGATTTTCCAAGGTGCTTTTGGATTCATAAAGGACAAGCAACAGTAGTAGTGCATTATATGCAGATATTTCACACAAACTGGTAATTTTAAGCCTAACAATAATTTGTTTTCAACGATGCTGAAGGCAAAATCAGCAGATAAATCAGAACACTGCCCTGCAATGTCCATTGCTTTTTTAAAGCCAGTTTTTTGGGTCTTTTTAAACAACGAATGCAAGCTAAAAATTAAAACATGAATTGATTTGAAATAGTTCTGTTTATAATCATCTGCCCATTCAGAGCTATTAAGTAGGTCAAGTGTGTCCTTTTTACATAGATTTTGAAAGCTTTATTCTGTTAGAGGACAAAACAAATGAGTAAGATGCAACTCCCAAGTCCTTTCTAGAGCTATGTGAAAATGTAAGCCATCTGCAAAACGGAGATGAAAAGGATCACTAAGTAAATAAGAAATCAATTCAAAAAAAGTTTTAAAAAGGAGCTTTAGAGAGACTTAGCAGACTGATACACTAACAAAAGGGAAAAAAAATAAAAAGAAGAAAAGAAACATGCTAGGGTGGTTGGCTCTGAAGGCTCCTGGAGGTAAGCATGGCAAATGGTACAACATTTCAAATATCCCAGTTGTGACATGTGTGCACAGCCAAATAGCTGGGATACTCACATGCAGAAGAGGGTGAAAAATTAGTGATTGTTCTGCATATAATTTTTAACTTATACGAAGCAGGATATGCTACAGCATTCTGTAGCAGGATTTCTAAAGGTCTGAAAAAAATATATTACCAAAAATATGAGCAAAATCCAGGCTCCATGGAAGTCAGTGCTTTTAAGTTCAGACAATAGTTCTAATTCTTATTGAATTGGATAGCAGTCTATTAATGTTGGGAATTGGGCTTTATTTCTGTTTCCTGAATGTTGTACGCAGAGGGCTTTTGAAACAGAAGATATAATTTGAGTGCTAATTCAAGCACTCAAATTAATACTACCTTTATATTCAGAACCATGGAAAAGGTTCTTGCATGTATTGTGCCAGTATTTTTGCAAATTGTTGAAAGATAAAATGTATATAGGATATGTTGTCTGATTGCTGCAGTTTGGGTAAAGTTCTTTATAAAAGTGTCTTTTTTTCCAAATAAAATATGTTTCAGGCTTTAGCCACAGAAAAATAATAGATATGATAAACAGCACCTGGTTTTAGCTTGAGCTTCCATTTTTTCCAGAACAGTTTTCTTAACAAGATATATAGCTTTAATCCTTTTTTTCTTCTCTGCTGTTGGAAATGGATACAATAAGAATTTCATCTAATTTTATATGTTATTTGTGAAGCAGTCTTTTTTAAAGAGCTTCTTAAGTTGCTCTTTGAAGAAAGAGTTAATGGAAAAAATAACTTCATTTTTGGAAAAACAGGGAAATAGTTTGTACCACCATATAAAGGGTCAGAACACCAATCTTGTGACTGAGCCTTTCCAAAATAAAGCAAAATAAACTAAACCAAAATAAAATAAAATTATATTAAATTAAATATAAAGAGAACTTAAATACTGGAGGAAGAAAAGTGTAGCAATAACCTGATATCACTGAAAATAATTATGCAGTATTTGTTTCTTTTTTATTAAGCTTTTGCCTACATATACAGTTGACAAATAAGTAACATTATTATTTTCACTGAACAGCATAAAGCAAAAAGGGTTAATCTAAAATCTTGGACTGAGGTCTGAACTGACCAGTCTAGGCTAATGTTTTAATCAGAAATGCAAGGCTGTGCTGCAGATCCCGCCAAAGAAAGGATTTCCCATAAAAGAACCAGACATAATAAAAGAAAATTACTTTAAATTACCCTGATCTTCACTCTGACTCATTCTGGGATGCTTTCTAACAAGCCAGGACAAATCTGAAAGAAAACCCAAATAAATATTTGTTGTCAGATTTAATATCTAGTAGATATTATTTCTAAACAAACCAAGTTATTTAAGCAACGTAGATTCCTATGTAATTCTCTGAAGAAAACAGGTTTAAGACACGTGGATGTAAAGGTAATGGTGTAAAATAAAATTAAGCAACAAATTAATAAGGAGAATTACAGGGTTACATTTAGAACTGGACCATCCAAACACCCTGGTGATTGCTAAGAATGGTAACCACATTTGCTAAAAAAGGAATTCATCTTTTCAAATTAAGTAATGTCTCTTAAAACGTAATGTCTTCCTGGCTGATGAATGCTAAAGCTTTGGAGGTAAAATTTGCCCTTTAGACTAGCAGACAAGTGTTTTTAAATAAGCTATTAATAGCAGTATGGACCACAAAAATATCTCACTGAATTTGTGTTAACTATACCCAGAGAATCAAAAGTTAGACACGGAAGCCATCGAATATGAAAATCTAACCTTGTGGACACAAGTTAGTGCTCCTTTGATGTAAATATTCTGCTTTTATAAGCATTTAATTTATGCTACTAAAAGGAAATCGCCAGTTTTTGGTTTTGTTTAGCTTTTTTGATATATTTTACAAAGAGACATTCAGACCATCCCTTGTGTTTTATTGTTGAGATAAAACACAGAAACCAGATGATCAAGTTAAACAACCTTATTTTTTGATGCAAGCATGCAAAATTTGGTAAAACATCCCCAAACACTTGGCTTTTTCCCTTAAATATTTCAACAGCAAATATTTCTGAATGTTAGCTCTAATGAAATTAGCTAAAGAACTGGGACTAGCATAGTACCCCATCATTAGATTCTGTTTCTACCTGAGACACCAAGAGAGACAAGGGAACACATCTTCAGGAAAAAAATTTGATTTAAGAGTGAGCCACAGAACACAGCTGAAAATGCTGTTAAGATCTCCATTTATAATTCTCAGCCTTTCACAGAGCCTTCAAGGGAAACCTATTATATTCATCGTTTAATTGCCTAAGGAGAGAGTTGGGCTACTGGGCCAGTATAGACTCACTGTAATAAACAGTGTCTAAAGAGGTCAGCTCGCCCAGTGATGTCTTGAGAGGAAGGACTGACTCTGCATTTTTAAGAAACCATTCATTTGTAGGGAAGCTGATTAAACCAGCCAGGCATTGTATGTCCTCTGCCTCTGGGAAGGATGGCAATAGATTTTTAATAAATGCATAATATTTACTGAGCTGTATGAATATTCAGAAGCTAAGGTGTTTAAATTCTGATTATCTTTTGTAACTGCTTACCAGCCCTGGATTTTTAGGGTTTGTCAGCATTCTTCATTCACTGGGTTGGTAAAGAGAGCACTACACTAAATCCAAAGAAAATCCTTCAACTATTATTAGTTTATAATTATTTTTTAAACTATCAAATATTAGTGACTGAGTAGTTGCACAGAGAATTCACATCTATAGAGATTGATACACTGATATGTTTGTTAATTATTCATGTACAACCCAGCACAAAATTCCTTTGCAATTCACCACTTTGCCCTAAAATATGGAGCGCAGGCTGCAATCTGAACTGGGATGGCAGCAGCAGTGCTGTAGGAAGAGACCCTACCTGTTACAGTGTGTGTTCTCTCAAGGGCAAATTAATGCAGTTGTATCTTTCTCCTGTGTTCCTGATGTAGCTCATTTTTACTTCAACATTGTGGTCCCTCTAAAGCCTGTTTTTTTCTCTATAATCTTAAAATTATTCTTGTGGCCTTAAGACTGCAGGTTGAAATTCATTTCCCAATGGTGTCCAGGAGGCCCAGCATGTCCAGAGAAAGCAAGCAAAGCTGAGTCTCAAGCTGGACTCCTGAGAACAGACAGGTTGGATGAAAACTATTGCCCTCCTGTGAGGATGGAAAGTGTGCAGGATCCACAGCAGCCATGGACCACACGCTGGGAGAGGAGGGCTCTGAGCCCCTGCAGTGCCAGCTGCTCATGCTTCATGGGTGGGGTGACCCAGGAGTGCTGCCTGCCTGGTGGGCATGGGCAGCTGACCCTGGAGCTGCCTGGGCTTGGACAGCCAGGGACTTCTAGGCATGGCACAGCGCCTTTCATATAAGCACTAGGAGAGTGTAACTGAGGAAAACACAGCAGAGAGTCTATTTAGGCACTGCAGGATTAAGGAACAACTGGCAGAGAATTTGGAGGTTCTGTCTTTTGGAGGTAGGCATGACAGTGAGGGGTCGAAATGATTTTGTGGTTCTAGCCCTTGGGACCTGTCTAAAGTTGCCGTTCTATTAATTATGCAGTTTTTTACAGGTATACAGAAGATGAGAGAGTTTGGCATTTTCTAGCCTGCCTTGCCAGCATTTATTCTTTGACAAGACCAGCCTTGTGTAAACAGTCTGAACCCAATGGTATTTGCTTAACATTTTAATTGGGAAATATTTTAAAGGGAGGGAGCTTGAGGTGTCCTTTGTTTTCTGCTTGGTGGTTTCCCATGTTTCTCATGAAATGGAACAGACTCAGCTCTTTTGTCTATTCTCTGTTTTCTTCTTGTGCTAGCATTTTAATAAAACGTCAGAAGGCACTTGGCTATCTGTAACAGTCCAACATGCAGCCATCTTTGTGGTGAGGGCAGGCCTGCTGCCTCTTGCTCTAATCATGCT
The DNA here is from genome assembly GCA_013400515.1 of Erpornis zantholeuca. Classification (NCBI taxonomy): domain Eukaryota; kingdom Metazoa; phylum Chordata; class Aves; order Passeriformes; family Timaliidae; genus Erpornis; species Erpornis zantholeuca. The sequence goes on from VZTN01010700.1 coordinate 155,316, forward strand.
GTAACTGTGAAAGGCCTTGCTAAAGCAGACAGCTATATTACCTACAAATCTGTCATTTTATCAACAGGAGGGAATAATTGCGTACACTTATCTTTCCATTTTTGGGAAAATGGTAAGAAACTTGTCACAAAAAAATCGAGCACAATTCCAACCTTTTTTTTTTTTTAATACATAATTTCATCTCATATTTGGTGTTTAAAAGCTTGCAAGGGACATTTTCAGTTGGAATTGTTATTTTTGCGGATTACTGTTGTTGCTAGCATAGACAGGCATGCTGCTTGTGGAGTGCAGTGTTTCAACTGGGTGCTTGGCCTCTGTCTGTCCAGGAGGTTGTTGACAACTTCAGAGCAGGGATCCCAACTTCCCAACAAGCCATGAGCAGCTCCTCTTCTGCTGGCTGGGCCAGGGGAGAAGCTCCTTTCAGCACACCTTGTCTGAGCTGGTGGATAGAGCCAGAAGAGGCTGGGCTGGAATCTCAGCTGTGCAAGTGCAGTGTCCCCAGCACCATTAGTGGGACAGGTCCAGGGCAGGCACAGCACCTCCCTGCATCACTGGGACACCTGTGATGGGTGTACCTGGAAGGGTACTTCCCCCAGTGCTGAGCAGGTGTTCGGTAGAAGACTCTGCTAAGATTTCTTAGGAGCTCAGGTGCTGCATGTTTGGAATGAGATCCATGGGGATTGTTGCTTGGGTCTGCAGAAGGCAAGTTGTTTTCACTTTCTTACACTCACCCTCCTTTGAAGGGGCTGCAAAATCTGCAGTCAAATTCTGCCTTATCCCTGGACAATTTGACCTGGTGTGTGAGACTAGCAGAGACACGGCCTCCTGCTAATCATACAATTACAAGTGAATCTTTGTTTCACCTTAAGCAGAACAATTATATTCTATGGATACCTTTATTGCCTCTGATAAGAAAGATTAAGTTTTCGTGTACAGTATGTTGGAAATGTTTTATGATAAAAGCACAAAAAGTTTTACAAAGCACTCAGAAATAAAACCTGTGGGGAATAAAAGTCCTCAGCAGATGTAAATCAATGTAGTTGCACCAAAACCAGCTGGGAATCTATCCCTCTATATTTTTATAGCTCAATCTCTCAGAATCTTTATAACTCACTGGACCTGCATAAGGGGCAAATAGTCAAATAAATGTGTATCTTTGACTTCCAAAAGATAACTAGTAATTGTCAGAAGCAATTCTGTACAAGCTAAGAATTGGACTGAAGATAGATACGCATTCTACAGCACAAACTGAGGAATTACTGACATTTATTTCTTGTTACTTAAAAAATGTTCTGCTATTACTTTACCGCAGGAACTTTTCTTTAACAGCTTGGATAAGAACTGCCTGGAACATTTTTCAAGTTCAGAACAAGTTTGGAAAACATGTTTTTCTAAAACTCTTTTGTTTTGATTTTTTTTGGGGGAATGTAGAACTAGCTCATTAACAGTTCTGTTGCTCTTTGGAGGGCATTGGAAGTGTGTTTTATTCATTAGGTAGTATGTTAAGGAACTGAAGTCTTGCTAGAAACCTATGATGCACTGTATATGAGAATTTTTAATGAAATAATCTTACTAATTTACATCTAAAGCCCTTTGTCCTGGTAAACTTTACAATTACAAATCCTGATCCTCCAGTGTCTAGCTTTTTGAATCCTATGTTTAAATTTTATCTAAGTCTATGTAAAAATGGGGTACAAGTTACTCATGCTAGTGTAAACAGAGGACTGTATTTTACATCATCATGTATTTGACTTCTACAAATGCTAATGAATGGTTGTGAAGAAGACGTGAAGCAACAAACAATCAGAACTCTTACTTTGGATACTCAGCTTTCTCCAGCATGATGCAACACTAAGTTTTGAAATTTCTCGTGCAGGCAAAGGAAAACGAACTTCATAACTCAGCAAGAGAAACTACATGAAGGCCCTTTCAAAAGTCAAAGGGCTTTACCTCAGCATGTACTTAAATGTTGTGTTTAAACCTAAATACATTCTTGAAGGCGTTGTATTCAGAAAATAATGAGACACAATTATTAAAATGGAAAACTCTCTTTCTATTTTAAATAATTTTGTCTCATCATTTCAATGACGCACTTGAAAAGCAGTGAACTTTTGAGAGGTGTCTACTGGGAAGGTAGATGGAAACTACCAAAATTCTTTTTCTCACATGTTTAAATAGTAATTGCCTATCCGTTTAGTATCCAAATGTTTCATTCTGCTACACACTAAATACACAAAATATATGCATATTCTTCTTGGATGGTCTTCTTTTCTTTTTTATCATCATACTAGTTTGGCATTCCACAGACATGTTTTTTAAACTTAACTCTCAACATTGAGCTCCTTCAGTTCTTCCCTTATTTGCTGATTCAAAAGCACAGGTCATATTAAACTGACTCTCACATATCACTTTCTGGGAAAGGCAGTTTGAGCAAACCATGAGTTTATCTTCAGAGTGGAGAGATCCTCCCCACAGAGCACTCAATTGTGGTATCCCATGTGCTTTGACATGTAAATGGAACACCACAGGCATTAAATAATTGGGTCAGATATCTTCAAGATCTTTATTCTACTGTCAAACACAATTTAGATCAGATAATTTCCAAAGTTAAAAGAACCTGCTCCTGCTCCCATTAAAGTCAAGAAAAAAATTCCCCATTGGTAGCAGCCTGGGTGGACCGAAACCCGAAGATATTATTTCATATTCCATTATTTGGTCTTCTCTCACAGTTTTTTGACTGAGCAAAATTTTATTTCCATAATATTTTTAAATTCCCTGATCAATTTTTGAATTTGCTATTATCTGATTTCTTTAATCTCCTACTTGCTTTTGGTGGCACATTTTGTTGCAGATCTTATATACTCCTAACACAAGCAATTGATCCTCTTAGTCCTGTGGCATATTGTTGGAAATTAGCAAGGCCTTTGGAGAAATCAAAGGCAAGATCACAGTGTCCTACATGCTCATAAAGATCACTGCCCTGCAAACACATGATAATGACTTCTGCATAGAGCAATTTCATTGAGTTCAGAGCTTTGATGCTACAATTTACTTCATGTACTTGCAGCCACTTTGAATACATTGGGTTTCCTCACAAGTCCATGAATAATAAGGATTGGGGCATAAGATGACTTCTTAAGGAGTAATAAATCAGTGGCATTAAGTATGAGAAGTTTGCTCTTTGTAAAGCTCCTTTGAAGTGTAAATGTTAGGGCATCATTTTGTTGCTAGCCTGTTTTGTTCTCTCAGGCTCAGCTGGTGAGATAACATTGAGTTTTAGTAGAGTGACTAAAAGTGGAGAAAAGTTCAGCAGATATTTCGACAAGCTGAAAGCGATTTTCATGTCATTATGAATACTGGTGATGATGTTGTTGGTTTTTTTTCCATTTTTTTTTTAACAAACATGCCAAAACTAGAAAATTCAAAGAACTTCTGAAACATATTAACCTAAGCAATCAAAAGGTGTATTGTAGGAGTATGGCAGTAACATTGTTTTTCAAAAAGTCTGAGGAAATATTCTCAGATATATCTCATATTTACCATTCATATTAGGAATTCATATTAGGAATTCATATTAGGAATTCTCAAAAAGACCTCTGAAAAAAAATCAGAATCAAAAGAAGACTCTTGCATTGATAAAATTTAACACCATAATCCAGGGTTATGCCATTTTCTCACTACTATTTTATTAATACTTCTTTGCTATAACTTTGATTAGTAGAATAAATTTCAACGGGCTGAATTAAATCTTTGATAATATAATGAAATTTTCTATAATTTCAGAAGAAATTCAGAATTCAATTAGAAAAAGTACAAAAATAATTTCTTATCCAAAATATTATGACAGACTACTTTCATTTTAAAACTGTTATTTTAATAGTTTTATTACTTTCATCAATAATTTGATTCCTTCAGAAGAATTACTTGGATAGAAAAAGAGTAGTGTGAAAATTGTGCCAAAATTATATCAGATGAAGCTCTCCTTGTGATTAACTCAGTTGAAGAATCAGCTCTGAATTTTGCACTAGTATATGTCCATGGAATGTGCCCCAGCACTATTTCTCTTTGAAATTCAAGCACATTTTATATTCTAAATTTTACAGGACTCACAGCACTGCTGAATAGTTGTCCAGATTTTATATTCTGTTGAGGAAAAGTGTCAATTTTGTGTAAACTAAATTATGCATGTTAAGTTTTGGAACCATTTATTTTTTCTTTGAATGATACAATGCTCACATTAAATATAGATTGACCCTGGGAGGAAGTAGTGTGAGCCAGTGACTTTTCTGTGTTGTGGGAACTAGAAGACCTGGGTCTGTTTCCAATTCTGCCACTTAATCGTTATATCACCTTGAGCAAATTCTCTCTAACAAAGTCAAATTTAAGTGCTTCATGTTATACATCCAGCTTCATATTCAAGAACCTAAATATGCATATATTTATGAATGAGGGAGTTACATCAGGCAGAAAGACAGACCATTTTTATTTCTTAACAGGAATTTTGGTAGACAGTGTCAGGTTTATCAAATTTTTAAAACTTTAACTGAATTTTTTTATGCCATCTGCAAAGGGAATAACTTAGATCCTTACCAAATGGGAAGGGGTTGTTGTAAAACAGGGGTCTATGAAAGGTGTTCATGATGTGTTTTCAAATCTTTAGAGAACAGCTATGACATACAGGAAAAATTCACTTTTATGATCACTACTTATTAGCACTGCAATCTTTGTGAAGCATTTCTTACCACAGCAGGATGAAGCAGTTCCCAGGAAACTAGAAACTGTGAAGTTATCAGGAGAGAAGATCCTGCATGAAACTTTGCTTCGGAAGATGGCTTGGAAATACGAGACTTTATGGCTGGAGGAGCTGTGGGTAGGGGCTGGAGGAAAGCAAATATCAGGAGTAGTATTGGGACAGAAGAAAGGCTTAGTAAAAGATCTACATATATTTAATGCCTGTAAAAGCATTTAACCCATGTTAAAAACCCCCTCAAGCACAACAAGTTCTCTTTTTTATCTTTTCTGCTCAGCAAAGTAATGGGCACAACCACTCTGTTAAGCCACATCTGTCTTTCAAGACAGAAATTTCTGGACATAATGGAAAAATCCAAATCCCTCACAACGGGAAAAGGGAATCTGTGGAAGTATCTCCCAACAGCCAGGGCAACCTGGTGTTCTCCTCCCTCTAACCCAAACTACACCATGTATCACAAAGAGGATACAGCCCTGAAGCATCTTGATGGAGAGAAACATGGAGTTACAGATTACAGGCAACTATTGGAATATGGTTCTAATTTGAAAAATCCCTTTCATTTGACTCGGCTGCACCAGGATAACAAAGCCATGTGGTTATGCTACTATATCAGGATGAGAACAGATTGAACCTGTTAAGCATATGATCAGTCCTTCTGTGAGCAGAAAGTGTTGCTCTCCCAACCCCCAGTTTGATTTCTGCACTCGCTGTGTCCTGTTCTGCCCTAAACACATGTCAGCCCATGCTTGAGTGCTCATTTCAACACCGGTATTGTGTGAGCAGCTGTGCTCACATCTGTTGACAATGAAGGGATTTGAGCTGTCGAGGTGCCATACTCCTTCGCTTTTGGTCTGCCTGTAATGAGGATCACAGCCAAGATGAATTCTCTTCTAGATCACTTTGTTTGGGAACTAAACACTGCAGCACTTATGTTACTGCTGTGCTATGCCATTTGTCTGTGCCTCTGTGACTGCTTGCTTCCACTCCCATGAGGACATAGCCCTGAATTTACAATCCTACACTGAATACATTGCACTCTTCTATCATAAATCTCAAAAATCCAGATACCAACAAGAGTAGAACTCTATTTTCCATGATACCTGGTTATCTGGTGTGTACCCAGATTTTCTCTTCCTTTTTGTTTACTTCATGTTGCTTGTTCTATATGCATTTGTTTCCTTCCTCTGCTGTCAGTGCCCTGAAGACCAGACAAGTAGTCAGTCCAGATCTGGATACAAATCCAGAAGGGCTTCTGTTTGGAATCAGCAGAAGAGAAATTGTTTCAGGGCCAGGAGAATTTAAATCATTGAAGTTATGGATTTCACACTATATATAGTATCTATTCAGCTCCTGTCTTATTCTTCTGCAGCCAAGGGGCTAATTCTAGTTGTGGGAAGCTATCCCTCCATCTGAATCAAACTCTACATTCATGAATTATGTCAAAAACAGGCAAAACAGTAAAGGAATTTGAAGCTTAGCCATCTTGAAACAAAACCATTAATTCAGTGTATCTAAACTTATATGTCTTTTCACAAAGTAAGATAAAGATTGGGTTTACATACCATCTTCTTCAGTTGAACTGACTTTCCAATTTGTTAAACCATATTTATCTTCAGAATGGATATCAAGGAGATGATGCAAGGATGAAATGTGTTAACAGTTCAAAATTTCACTTTCTTGCATGACAATATACAACACATTTAGTCCAACTCTATAAAACTGGCTTGACGGCATCTGTTTGAATGTAAAGTTCACTATCAAGTATAGCAAATTCAATTTTTTAAAAGATATTCAAATGCCATTCAAGGCAAAATGCAAATTGTCAGAGCCACCTTTATTTTGAGGGTTTAGAATGAACCTTGTATTGGTTCCCCTCTCTGCTGTCTCCTCCATTGTAAACACAAACACACACCTGTTTCCTACCCTAGATATCACTCAAGAATATAAGAGTAGGAATAATAACTCATATTCTCCTTCTAACAGAGATAAACTGAATAATTTATAGATTGCTTATTGTGCTGCTTTATTCATAAATGGGTGTGGTGTGACATACAAAAGAAGGTGCTCAGCCAATGCTAAGTCAAGGTGAATCACGGATATGATTTCAAAAGTGATGGGATTGTGGTCATTTGTGTCTCCTGATGCAATTCATTTCCTAGTTTGGGCCACACCATGCTGTAAGTGTCAGGAAGCTGAGCTGGATAATATGTTTGTCAAGGAGCAAGACCTGTTTTCCTAAGCAGGTTGGTCGCTTGCATTTGCAATTTGTGGGTATTAGATAAATAATTATTTTTACACATATTTATCTCTCCCTCATAAGATGCTTACCTCTTATATCTGCACATATTGTTTGAATCTAAGCCACAAACTGATAAAAACCTTAAATTCACCGTACTTTAAATGTAGTTCTCTAGAGGGCTTGACTTCTTTCTTCCAGCAATGGGATCCTCATGTATGACTGTGTTCTCACAGATGGTAAAACTAGTGAAATATTATCTGGTAGGCGCATTGTTTTATCATTGTTTTATAATTTTAAAGCAACATGCTGCACCATTTCAAGGTGGTGGGACCTGGGACCATCTCCATGGTCTGTGTCAGCACACCACATTATGTTATGGGGTCTGATTTTCTCAGGTGGTATCATAACGCAAAAGAATAAGTGATGACAAAATGGCCAAACTGAAAAATTCTGACTGCCAGTGATCAGAGCTGAAATTAACTCCAAAGCTCACTGACAAAGAAAAGCCTGGAGTTACAATGTATAAGTGAATAGGAGAGAATCAAGCTCTTAATTTGGAATGCATGAACAATGAAAATTTGATTAAATGAAAGCTCTTGCTACTAGGTTTCGGCTTTAAAATAATTGCTCCAGAGGGTTAGGGCACACAGGGTAGCTCATAATTAGTATATTAGAAAAA
>VZTN01010700.1:168237-181640 GCA_013400515.1 Erpornis zantholeuca
TAATTTATCTGCCTTCAGATTGTATTTCATTATATGTGGCTTTGTCTGGGCCACAGAAGCTCCTGCTATCATTATAGACAATGGTCACAACATTTGTTTGTCATTCAGGTTAAATCCCTGGTACAAGCTATCTCTGCTGTCTCCCTGTGGAGAAATGTTATTGTAGGCACCAAGATGGAAGAACTGGAGCATCACTAGAGCTACTGACCACAGAGATCTGCAGTGCCCAGGGGTGGCACAAGAGGAGGAAGAGGAGGAAGAAGGGCATGATAAACTTAGAGCCACAGGTGAAACTGAAGAAGGTGGGGACATCCCAGGAAAGTGACAAAGTTGCATGAATAGGAAATGGAAAAGCAAGAGAGGCTAGTGTTCAAATAATTGTACATGTTATGATTCATATACGAATGTCTGGAAAAGTTACCCTGAAATGGATTATGCCAGCTGTGCAAAGAAATCAGAAAGAGAATACAGTGACAAGTATATAAGTCAAATACTGCATACCATCAATACCTTTCCTCCACCTTGTATTGCTGAAAGACCTGTTGCCATTATAGCACTCAGACAAATATATGCACCTCCCTCCGGATCTGCTTTTGAAAAAATTTGATTCTCAGTTCCCATAATCCTGACACGCTCACACCCTGGAGGAATCAGTAGATTGCACAGGGTGTAAAAGTCATCCCAGACTCCTGACTTCAACCTCTTTAATATTTGATGAAGAGTGTGGATACACCCTGATGCTTATCACAGTATCACCCAGTGTGGTTTAAGACCTGGTTGATTCTGTTATGTTAAGAGAGAAGGAATAAAAGAGATTGTAACCATAAGTGTTTGAATATAATGTATATGTTCATGTTAGAGGCAGACAAAGTTATTATACAGCTTATATCTTTCAGTAAATAAGGATATTAACATTTCTTTGTTTTTCACACACAGGTCAATTAAAGTATACTCCTCCTACAGAGAATGATATAATACAATTTCAGTGTTAATTCATTCTCATCCTCCCTCATCATAAACCCTTCTTGCACAACCAAATTCACTCCAGGCTGTTCAGCCCTGCATGAGTATCTTAAATTTCATTACAATTTTCAGTACAGAGCTCATCTGAGCTGTAGAGGAAGATATTTAATAAGTTCTGTACATTCATGGTTCCAAGAGTTCCCTCATACAATTATATCATCAGGCCATTCTGAGAGAACATTTGTTTAATTTTCATGTGAAACACTTATCAAACTCAAAGGAAGAGGCAAACTGGGTCTCAGTTGTGGCTGGCTAATAAGATAAAGAAATATTTTATTTTATGAAGGCTTTTGCATACATGAACAAAACTTTCCATTCTTGACAGTGCCAGGTGGAGAGCTAATCTTTTCATGTTGTACTATTATTCTCACTTCCCTTAATTACAATGTACAACCTGAACAGATGTAAGAAGCCCCAAATCAACCCAAAACAAATCAATGGTTTCAGTGAAAGCAGTGGCTGTCTAACATTTCCCCAGAGATGATCAGCAGCACTTAAAACTGACTGCTATGTTACTACACATCCCACAGTGTAATAGAGGAAACTTGTCCTTCATGATTTAATACTTGTAAGACTCAATAAGCTTACCCTAAAATGCCTGCTTTACAATGGGAAAAAAAATTTAATTTAAAATACTTAATATTTTAATGGATAACAGCTGGTTTTATATTAAGTAGATGGCTATATATATAGCACAATACTATTTTTATCATCTTAATGCAACAAAGATTAAAAAGTAGTGATGTAACAATTATAAAAAATATTTCTAGGGAGTGTAAATTCCCAGAGCGCTGGGCCTGAAGTGCAATGCTTGGTGCAATATAAAAGGGTAAACTAGAGGGCAGGCTGCTCTGTTTTTCACCACTACATTGCTTTTCATGCCCAGAGCCCATTCTGTTGTGTTGGCTGGAAAAAAAAAAAAGGGAAACAAACCCAGGAGCTGTCCAGTCTCCAGAGACACCATAACTTCAAAAAAAGGGTTGTCCTGAGCTGGAGGCACAACCTTCTGGAGATAGTTACTTTACCGCTTCATAAACATGCACTTTGATTACAATATCTATTCACTGCTTCAATCAGTACAAGGATAGATTTATTGTTCCAGGGCTAAATATAATTTTGGCTTGAGGAAATAAAAGTGATTATGTTTCATTCAGAAGACCATTTGGACCACTTTCCTAGGCCGTGTTACATTTTGGTCATAGAAAAGACAGAATCAAAATAGCTAGAAATAAACAGAAAAACAGTGCATTGGATTTTTAGTTGTGTCCACTCATCACATCTTTCTCTTTCTGCACTACTACCGCCAAAAATGCTTCTGCACTAGCTATGTCAGCAGATTGGATTTATGCTGTCTCTAAGGTCTCATTTGGACTTTGCCTACTGCCCACAGCCCTTGCTGTCCCAGGGTTACTGACTGCCTTTCTCCTGCAGAAGGGCTCTAGGTCAGTGGTGGGAGTAAAAGCGGTGGCCCTTTGTCAGAGAAATTCACAGCCTATCTCGCGGTAATATTTCAATTATCCTTAGGGAGATTTTTGTTGGGAGACCATCCCAAGCAGCCTTAGGCAGCTCAAGGATAGGAGCTTTAGACCTCCAAAGTTCGACAAGTATCAGAACTTCAGTGACCTCTGCACTGGATGTCCAGGGATGGAAAACAGGAGTTTCTGTGTTCATCTCTTTCTGCTATAACAGCCAGAGGAATGTGGATCACCCAAGGCAAGTCAGGTGTCTGGGTCGCTGAGTCACCCAGTGACTCAGGGCATCCAGGTCCTGCAGGTCTTGCAGGCACTTGAAATACCTGGTTTGCCCGAGTTAGCAGGATCCTTTCTCCCTTTGAGGATCAATCCCTGGTCACCCCAGCTGTCCGAGGGACGCCACCGCCCGCAGCAGCCCTGCCACGGCAGTCACCTCAATTACTCACCTCAGCCTGCTGTGGTCTGCAGGGAAGTGCAGCGTAAATACCCAAGGAACCTCTTTTGGAAAGGTTGTGTACAAAGACACTCTTCAGAGCCCATATGTTTTGAATTATCTCTGTATTTCTAAAAATATGATCCTTCAATATATATATAACTGCAGTAGTTATTCACAATTTTTTAAACTAAGCCTAAAAATTATAAAAATTGCTTTCCTAGTAAAAAAATTAAATCAAATGAATTCAATTGACCCTTTAATTACCAGGTCAGCAAGTACTTGGCATTAGAACACAGTTCTATTCCAAATAGCTATGCCTATCAAAGCTCTCCATTTGGGTTTAATGTAGGAAGTATGTGTGACTGACCATACTTGTAGGCAAGTATTGCTATTGCTTTGTGAAATATTAATTTCTTTAAAAATACTGATTCCCAGAAGTATACAGCATGATAATTGGTAAAAAAGCTGGAAATACAGATTTTGTTTACAGACAATCTAGAAGAGCACTGTAATCAATAAATAGCACTGGCAACAATTAATAAAACTTAATAAAATAAGAATAATAATAATCTTTAGGGCAACTAATTCTTGATCCAACACATTCAAAAAAGCAACAATTTGTTTAGATGTCTCAGTTCATTATTACTTGTTATTAATAATAAATGCTCTGTTCCTGAGCTGCTTTTTCATACATCTTTTGTTTTTCCTGCTGTTCTGTACACTTCTCTCTAAGCTAGCATAGTGAAATACAGTTTATTGGATAACATTTGGAGTATCTTTAACACAGGAGTAACATGTCTCTTGAATTTACAAATAATATAGAGGCTGCACTAAAATACATATGACCTTTCAATTCTCTGCACAGGCATACAGTATAATACTGTGAAATGCCCCATAGCTTGAAAAAAGTGTTGCTTCACAAAATTAAATGTAATATATGCACATAGAAAAGAGTAATTACCTGTAGACTGTGAATTCTTTGACATCTCACACCATTAACAAGAATACTGCTGCTATGGTATACCATATCTATTGCTAACAAGTCGTTTTACATCCAAATTATGGGAAATAAGAAAAAAAAGAACTTCAGCCAACTAAAATAATTATGATAATCATGTTCCAAATAGAAGTTCCAATCCTGTGCTATTGAAGGAGTCTATGACTGGGCCTTGTATTCTTCAGTAAGTCAGAGTATTTACATATGTCCCATATATTGTTATTGATAACTCATTAGACTTCCTAATGTTGCTCCTGTGTTGATTTGTTTTCTGGCTTTGGTGGCTACAACTGCTTTTAAAACCATGGCAACTCTCTTGGCAGTCTTCACACCTTTCTTCATTCTCCTTTTTAACTCTAATGTTATTTCACAAAGAAGAGACAAATGGCAGAGAGAAAGACGAAAGGAGAACTGGATCCCCTGTTTCTGTGTGTTCAAAAGCACCTCATGTTAACTCTCTTCTGGAATACTATTTCATTCTTTTAGCCCAACAGTCAAAAGGAAAACTGTCAAAACCACAAAATAATGTCCTGTCCTTTCTCTAGACCTTTGTAAATAGTTTGAGAAAATACCAAATTTCATATCTTAGCTTATTTATTGCTTGGATCACAAGCTATCAAAATATTCCATGTTTAAAAAATTTATTGAGCTGTGGAGAGTGTGAAACTGCTACCAGTCCCATTCTGAATCTTTCTTATAAAACCAGATAATATCAACAACAACAAATGATTAAGCAAAACCGAGAAATTCACCCAGGGCAAAATTTCTTCACAAGTTCCCAAAAGAACAAAGATTTTTGTCATGGGCAACAACTCAGTCATTTTACCAGACAATGCAATTATTCTGTGGCAAAATCTGATAGGGCATTGTTCTGGAATGGTGAAAAGCTGGTTTTCTTTGGCGCTTAAAAAAATAAATATGTAAATTAACTAACCATAGGATTTTTTTAGTTCTACATATGACATTATCAAGCTGTGAAGCAACAAGTGCTTTGACACAAATCCATTTAATCAGAAATACAGTAGTAGATCACCATTAATTCTTACCATGATGGAAAAAATATGACCAGATTCAGCTTAAGGAAAGATGAAGATATTTTTCTCTCTGCTGAAATAAAGAGTCTGTGTTGGAGCAGGGAAAGAATCTCCACAGCCTTTATTCAGTGCTGTTAAGATAGACAGTTCTAGTTTATATAAATGTTGACATAAATTGACAGCAAGATTTCCTCAAAAACACTACTGTGCATTGCAGTGTGCTTTACTCCACAAATGCATTCCACTAAGGAATGATGGGTACATGGAAGAATAATGGATGCAACTGTTTCTAACCTTTCCTGCAATAGAGAAACCCTAAAATGCCTCTGACAGTGTGTTTTGTGGAGTTCTGCACATCACAGTGCTGCAGCAGATGAAGTTCAGTGTAGAATCCACTCAGAGTCCTTAAATGTCCATCATTATGGATCAAGTTAAAGACCTCGCTACTTTTGAGAAGAAAGAAGTTAGCTTCTTCCAAGGCACTCCATTGAAAAGAGAAGGGAATATTTCTTAAGTGTGCTCTCTTACATGATATTGTCAGAGTAATCTTTCCACACAGAGATCTTAACATTATTCAGCTACTATTTCTACTTGAGGAACTCCACTGAGGTCAATAGAGTAGCCCAGACACAACTCCAATAAAATTCCTGTGTTAATAGCAGATCAATTCTCTGAATCTGATGAGGTTCCCTAGCAGAGAACTGAGGGGAGGGAAGGTGTCATTGAATCTGCTAGTCCTTCCCATACCTGGATGATATTTGGTGAAATCAGAGTTTGTGATTTGGGTTGAATATTGAAGTCACGAGCAAGTGGTTCCTATTCACTTGCTTATAATATAAGCAATTGTACCATACAGCTGTTTATGGCCTTCACAAAACATTATTTATGGATACATTTTAAAATTATTTATTTATACAAAACATAGTATTTTTTATGTATATGCATATATGTATATTATCAACATATACAGTAGCTCAGTGTAGCTCCCAGTAAGTCCATTGGAAATGGGATCGGACCTTGTGGAAAAGAATAGCTACCTACATTTTCTTTGCAGTGACTGCATGTACACTATGATCTTCAGCTTTCAGAGATTTTAATGATGATCAACACATAAATTAATGTCTTTGAAAAGCCACTCTACCTGTTTGATAAAACACACTGTACAAACAGGTCTGGTTAATTGTTGCTGTGAATTAAACTTTATGCTTGCTCTAGTAAAAATCTGTCTTGTTTAAGCACAACAGTTGTGGATTTAATTAAATATGTTGCTTAGTGAAGCATCTGTTTAAAACATTAATGAATGGCAGCTCCTCTGAGACCTCCATATGTAAAGGTTTTTCACTTCAGAACCCAACCTTAAAATGTGCTTTAGATGTTATAAACCATTAGCTCATCCTTTGTTTTGGGCAGATTTTTCATAATTAAAAGGTACTTCTTCTCTAAGTCTGTGCTAATTGATTAGAAAAAAATCTTTTGGTTTTTTTTAAATAAAATTTAAAAAATCAGGGATTCAAGTTTTAACCTGACTAATAAAAAGTAATGCAGAGATACTCCAAAATATCAGAGGGGTGTATTTCTTTTTAACTGCATTTGCTGAAGTGCAAAGGAATTTTTCTCTCTTATTGTGCTTATACACTGCCAAGAATACACCCCATAGGGGACACCTCACTTCCAGACCACATCCTAACAGGGTTAAACTGGGAGTGCACCAATATAAAGTTACAGTAAGGAAAAGGTGAATTGCACTCCCAGAACCTCCTTACCATGGCACAAATGCAGCAGTATTATGAATGAACTTCAGGAGGTTTGCATCAAGACATGAGGTCAGTTCAAGCCCAGAGCAGTGCCCAAATGCTGCATTGTTACTATGCTCTTGATCAGTAAAGGGAATTTGAGGGGTGGGAGGGGAAGTAAGAACCAAATGCAACCACTACATGTAAGATTGTCTAAAGATGAGCTGGCTGCAGATTAACCCAAAGAGATTATTAACACAACTGTCACTAACCTGGTTTATTTAGGAAGACAGTATAAAATACATGGAAATAAACCATATTCTGACACACAAGGAGTGTCCCAGCCCTAAGTAAAGGTAAGAAACACTGGTTTTCCAGGTCTTTGAAGTTCATTCAGGGAATAAGTGAAGTTGTAGTTATCCAGAGCTGTTCATGTGCCCCTGATTATGATCCAAATGGGTCCCTAAAACATAATAGTGAGAAAAAAGGGAAAATTCTTGAGCCACACAGGCTAAATTTAGTAGCATATTTTGGTAAAAACATTCATGCTTAACTTTGGCCAACACAGCACCCTTTCTACATTCAAGTCCTTCCAAACATCTGGATTTCCTAGAATGTCTAGCCTTCCAAAGTGTTTACTTGTAAAGCTCTTCAGGAGAAAGACTGTCTTTATTTGTGCTCAGTACACTATTTGTGGCCATGTTTCAAAAATAGGAAGGGGAAAAAGATATAAGAGGTGTTCAAACTCTGCAGACTCAAAAGCCAAAACAGTCAAAGTGATAAAGAACCTGCTTTTGCTAAGCTCAGAAAAAAAAATGGATGGGCAGCTCATACTATAGGTGAAAAGAAACCTTCTTCTTTACAGCTTAAATAGCAAGTGACCAATCTCTTTTATGAGTTTTTTTTTCTGAGTAACCAAATTTACCATGAAAATGACTTTCCACTAAAAGTTATAATCAAAGTGGACACCTGACCTCTCATTTCTTACAGAAAAGCTACCGATATATTTAGGTCTGGTGTCAGAAACATCCAGAGACAGAAAAATTGCCTTCATTTGAACACTAGTTAACCTAGATGGGGCTATGCAAAATGATTTATCCACATTTTCTCTGCTGCAGAAATAATGATAATAATTTAATTGTTCAAAACAGGAAATGAATACAGTTATTTACCGTGACAAGTATAAAATTATGAGACTATCTACATATCTTTTGTTGTATTGGTTTTTTTAATATTCATAAAATATAGCATACAGGATGAATTTCAGATTCCTCTTAGTTATTTAATTGATAACATTCTATTTGGGCATAAAATGGAGCTTTGGAAAAAGAAAATTCCAAATGTTCAGTGCCCTGGGATTTTTTTCCTTGCGTGTTTTATAGAACTAGAATAACATCAAAACAAATGCCAAAAAACAACTTGAAAAATTAATGTTTTCCATTCACTTAGTAATACACACATTTTTTACTGGTATATATCAAATGTCTTTACCAAGGAATAGAATATAAAAAGCTTTATTTTACAAGCAGGAAAACTGAGGCGCAAGAACATTAAAATGGTTTACCAGCAGTCTTCAGGAAAGTGTGAAGGAGCCTTTTGAGGTCCAGCTCAGTGCTATTCCACATTGGTCTGTTAAATTCTGCTGATATTTTGTGCAAATCAGCTATTACAACATACTCAGCCGTGGAAATAACACAAATATTGTATTTTCAACATCAGCCAAAACCAAAGACATATCTATTATATGAGAATTAGAATCTTCACTCACTTTCCATTGCTAAAATAGCCTTTCAGAAGGTCATTGAATTCACCCTGATAAGATCTGATTTCTAATTAAAAGACTTTTATAAAAAAAACATACTTTCCTCTGAAAAAGCAAAACAAAAAACTCCAGACAAAATCTTTAAGATATTTTACAATTCTGACCTCAACAGACAAAGAACACAAACTCAATTAGTGGTGAAAATCTTTGATTCCATTTTGGCATTTATGTTATGGGAAGAAGGGAAATATACACGCTTCAAATCTTTTACACATATAATCTTCCTACTCCAATTTATGACTAAAGTATCAGCTTGGATTTTGATTTTCACTGAAAATGTCCAGGCTAATCTAGGCTTCAAATTAAATTCTCAAGGAAATTTTGAGTTGTAATGCAACCATCTATGCACCATGTCTGCATCTAGAAGGCCTTCCCTGCTACTCATAGCTACGACCACAGGGAATGCATGAGCAAGTGCCAGTGACAGAAGGATGTGCTGCTGAAGCCATCCCCTGGCACAGTGGAAGAAGTCCAGGAGCCTTTATAAGCAGTTTACTATGCACCTCAGACCCTCCACTGCCACCAAGAAAAAGCCACCGGAAAATATGAGATTGTTCTGTTGGAAAACTGAGTGGGGGGAAAACCTTCCTCACCTGGAAGGTGCTAGCTCTGTGGCCAAGCAGATGGCACAGCTTCTCTCGCGAGAGCAAGAACGTGACATGGTACAGGCAAGGGAGCAGTCGCAGATTGCTAAGGAAATGTAGCTTAAAGCCTTGTCCTTGCACAGCAATGAAAACTGCCCACTCAGTACCCCTAAATGCCACTATTATGTCTGGCATCTGGATTCGTGATCTATGAGATTGAGATCTTAGATCTACGAGAATTATTGAACAGGGCCTCCCAGGGCCCTTGGTACTGAGGATCAACCTTTCCCATTCCTAACCTGCATGACAAATCATCTGGTCCCTGTCGCCCTGGATTTTAGCCTTCTGATTGCTGTTTGCATTTTTGCTGTGGAGTTCTCACGCATTTTCTGCAAACAAAGCTGTGTTTCTGTAACTGTCTGTCTTGTTTGCATTCCATTCCTGATAGAAGAAGTTTTTGATAGACTTCTATCTGAACCAGTGGAATTGGAGAGGAGAAGATCTCACCATCCAATCCACAGGGTTCCAGAGAAATGGATAAAAGGCAGTGAAAAGATTAAAGCCTTCCCCCTTTTCTATACACATCCACTGAGTATGTGTGTGTGTGTGTTCATTTCATGTTCTCCAACACAGACCTTAAGGGCTGAACACACTGCTTGGACCTGTGAAACCTTATCTTTCCAATAGTGACAGAACAAAAGGGAGTAATTTTGAACAGAAAGAGAGGAGGTTCAAATTAGATATTAGGAAAAAATTCTTTGCTGTGGGGATGGTAAGGAACATGTTGCCCAGAGAAGTTGTGGATGCCCCATCCCTGGAAGTGTTCAAGGCCAGGTTGGACGGAGCTCTGAGCAACCTGGTCTAGTGAAAGCTGCTCCTACTCATTAACTTCCCTTCCAACCCAAACAATTCTATGATTCTATGTGAGAAACATGTCTAATTTCTTTTGTTTTGCCTGTTTCAAAAGCCTACATAGGCAGTAAAAATATAAACATTCAGATCTCTAAGGCTTGTTTGTTTGCTTTTTGATGATTTTGTAGAAGACGATTAAAGATATATGGTGTAGTTACAGACTACTTCTGATTTTAATTGAAGAAACACAATGTTAAGTCCTTCTCAAATTAATCTCTTTTTTTTTTTCCTATGTGAGACAAATGGAAAAGTCTGTTATTTAAGCCACAATTAAATACATACTTTTTCCTCACATATAATGACATTCGCTGCATGGAATACTGCTTTCACTTATCCATAAAGTTTTAGAAAAAGTAAAGTGCATGAAATCTGATAAAAATACTCTAGAAGAAATAATTTTTAATTCTTAAATAAACCTCAAAATGAACTCTGCAGAAACCATTTATCTCTTTTGTCAGTAACTTTAAATTTGACTGTTAAACTAAAATAAAGAAAATATTCTTTTTTATTTTCCACAGAGCAAATAGGTACACAGTACTGACTGGAAGCTGCATTTTCATTCATGCCCATGTCTTATTGAAAATTTTCTGCATTATTTTCAGTGGAAATAAAAACAGCTACTCTGTCACAAGAATTACATTTAATTCCTTACTGTAAGGAAAACTGCCAGGACTGATCTAATACTGATAAAAACAAATATTGGTGTGAATTTATGGACTAAATTCACAGCACAATCTCACAGCATTTTATCCAATACGTAGTTTTATAATTCAGAGGAGACCAAACCCAGTGACTAAATAAATATAAAATGCACTTTACTTTACAAGTCACAACTAAAGTATGTTGGCAGATATGGTCAGTGATGCACCAACCAACTTTGTCTAAGCATTCATATATGACATGGGAATTAAACAGAAAGCAGCTTACTTTTCAGCTAAAACCTCCAGGAGACCCTGTCATAGTCATTCATTCACACCTCAGTAGAAAACTATGTCTGGTGAATTCAGTGCTTTCCTGATTGTTCCTTTTACAAGTGCCAGTGGATTATTGGCTTCATTTGATGTTTAAGTAAAACAATTAATCTTTTTGGAGATTCCAGTCCACTTTCTGATATTTTCAGAAGTACTAGAGGCATAATTTGGAAAACAAAATGAATTCTCTACCAGACTGGCCTCGTGCCCTACCCTCATTAGAGCAGTGGGACCATTTTGCTTCCTAGAGTTGCATTTTGAGAACTGTGAGTATCTCATTACCCTATTACCGTCTGGAACACCCTGTGTGCAGTGGAGGTTAGAGGCAATGAGTTATGTATGGCTGGAGGTGAAACACAGACCAAAGCAAGGGAGACAAAATTCAGTTTTAAGCCAGAATATCCCTTTCTCTGCCACACAGTTTGATATATTATTTCTTTAATCTACATGCACTCTGTCATTCAGAAGGTAGAGCAATGAACCACTGGTGGAAGGGATGTAGTCCTTTGGGAAAAACTACTTGAGAAAGAAAAATAATTCTCAAGCAATCAGCAAGAGTAGAATTCTGGCTTAAAAAAGAGCAAAAACTGTAAAAAAGAAAAATTGTCTTTGGCATGGATACATTAGGACTGGAAATATCTACTGCAGCTATCTACTATCTGCGCTGGACTATCTATTGTAACTTCTTGCAGAAGAATGGCCATAGAAGTACATCCAGTTGTGAAATTAATCTGACTGTTTCTTTTCACTGTGTGAAGTAAAATCAGTGGTGTTTCATGTTTATTTGTATTCAAGAACATTAACTCTATAGAAGTTATCTACAGTACATATTGCCTCCACACAGACTCGATCATTGCATTCCATGTGTTCTATATAGAATGGAATCAACCAGTTAGGACAGTAACAATTGTTGTCATTTACTCCTGCTCAGTTCCTTCCCCACAGAGATTTAGAGGTGCACAGACTCCTTTCACTGGCAATGCAGCTTTGATCATGTGGACAAAAGTCCCCAGACATAGTGAAAGAAGACAATGAAAGAGGGAAAAGATTGGGATTTTTTTTCTGTGCTCTTTACTTCTTTAAGTGACTATGTGAAATTGTATTTGACAACTATTCCTTCAGCAGGACAGAATTGAATAGCCACCTTGAAACCCCTCAGGGTTTCAAGGGTTTCAGTTGGTGGTTGAGGATACCACCAATGTCCCAGCAGGTCTGGAAAACAGTATCAAAGAGGAGGTCACTGTGGCAGGGGGCTCCATGCATTTGGTCTGTGTGGCTCCTGCCATGAGAAAGCATAAAGACCTATAGGCTAAACAGGAAACATTAAACCAAAGACTTGGTAAGTCAGACATATTTTTGCATTGTTTGGGACTATCAAAATATTATTCACATCACAGATGAAATGCAGGACATGTGGTACTGAAAATTTTTAACATTTATTTTGGATCATGGTAGTGAGCTTACCCCAACCAAGCCCCCAGGAGCTAAGGCCCCAGCCAATTCCTTGCTCCCCCGGCAGGATGGGGGAGAGAATCATAAGGGCAAAAGAGAGAAAAACTTGCAGTTTAAGAAGTGAAGAAAAAAGGAAAAAGACCCCAAGTGATGCAAAGACAATCACTTTCCACCTCCCATTAGCAGAAAAAGGCCCAGAGAGTCTCAGAGTAACACAGGTAGTATTATAGCACTTCTATACTCATGACAGAAGTGAGGCATAATTTGGAGTTAGAATTACAAAAAGATCAGTTTCTTTCCTACACTAGTAATTTCCTTTCACTATTCTCTTAGTGACCTGTGCCTCCATCAGCAGACAAGCCCAGCAGAGTAAGAGAACTGGCTGACAGAACTATTTCTGAGAAACTTATATGACATCTAGGAGTGTCAAAACCTGAAAAATCTTTTCTTTCTAGAGTTATGTCAATACCAGGGCTTTTGCTGGGAAAGCTCTGACATTTAAAGAACACACCAGGAATCTAAAATCATGGTCTGCTGAGTAAGAACAAAATGTAACTCATCAGATTTTCTTTTCATATGTACCTAAAGTGAGTAAGGATTTTCTTTAGGATACCTGAGACCAAGTTTCTTCATCATCCATCCCCGCACTGGGACCTCTTTCCTGAAGACTCTAAGCACTCCAAAGATGGGAACCCAGGGGTAATGGGAAGGAGGGGGTTGCCAAATATGGCAATTGCCCAAAGTAAAAATTCCCAAAATCCTGTTGTTATTAGTAAAACTACTGTCAGTCATGGCAAAAGGATCCATTGTCTGACAAGGAAGGGATGGCAGAGAACATACTCTTGAGGATTCATTAAATATTTGTACTGTTCACATTAAGTTCCAACCTCTGCCACTAGCAGCAGAGCAGCTTAAGAATGACCTTTACTGCCCTAAAATCTATACCTGAATGAGGTCATGAACAAGT
>VZTN01010700.1:183385-235714 GCA_013400515.1 Erpornis zantholeuca
ATGGCTACAATCACCTCACTCTTAGTATCTGACAATGGAATTTATAATGAGATATCAGTAGTCCAAGCCTCAAAGACCAAGATTATTCAGACTTAAATGAAAATCGTCATACCTCAGCTACTAAATATATTGGTATTCAGCAGTTTTCAGAAGCCTCCATTTAAAATGTAAAGCTCAGGTGAAGTCTCTATGCCAATGACACCTTTGATATAATCAATAAAGAAACAGAGTTTGAAGCTGTTCAAATATATAAATTGTATTTTTATTGTGATTTACTGGGTAGTATCTAAAGTTTTTGATAGACATAATAATTCAGTTTTGATACTCTTAAAATTATATTAAATTTCCGCAAAGAAGAAAAGGTAATATATTAATACTCATTGTTTTACACACTTCAGTTCTTTTCTTAGTAATGTTGTTGCTAATCTTAGAGTGTTTATGTAAGTAGGTACAAAAATAATTAAAATAACTTCTCAAAGTTCTAAATTATTAATGAGCTTAATCTTTGAAAGGAGCATTTTAATAAAATAACTGAATGTCTAGTCTTTGCTGACTAAATCTGCTAGTGTCTGGCCAGTCTTCTTGCTTATTTTTCACCTTCTGCAACACCCTATTAGTTGCTAATAGCTCATATGTTTGCCTTCTGCAAAGATTTAGTTGAGTATTGCCCTAACACATTTTGGGGCAAATCCTATTTTTAGTTATCAATTAATTATGTTTTCATTTTTCATGCCCACAAACTCCTCGACATTTCTTCAAAACTCCAGTTCTGTCAGGGAATTTTGAAAAACAGAATTTTCCTTACTTTTCTTTAAGTCTTACTATGAAAAGTATGCATTACTTACAAATACAAATGCAAAATGCCCTTCAAAGAATCATAAATTCAGCCATAGTATCAATCCTGAGTATTTTGAAAATGAAAGATAAGAGAGCCACAGCAAACAAAAGGAGTGAAGAGACAATTGCCAATACTATAATATCTTTACTGGTTTTTTAATCTTTATCAGGCTACATTATTCAGGTTCAACATAAGGGGAATGGTGGAGAGATTTCAGATATTATATATATGTATTGCCATGTTTTACTTTAATGTGCCATTTTTTGGGCAATAAACAGCAATCACTCTGGCTTAAGCATTTAAGACATGCAATATGCATATCAATGTATTGTTAGTGCACAGACATTTGAGGTAGAAAAATCTGAGTTTAGGAACAAGAACAAGGTAATTAGTAATTTTCTAATGGCTGTACAGGAAGCCAGTGGCAGAGATTCTCCAGCAGGTATTCTAAATACCTACTTATTCAATCTCCCACTGTTGCCATACAGTTTTATTTCTCATGTCTTCCCCAAAGAAGACAAAATTGGAAAATAGCTTGGTTGTACATTTAAAATATTGGCTTTCAACAGTACTCAATTCTCCTTTCTTAGCATTTTTTTTCATATATATGTAACAAAATTATTTAAATATATCCCCAAATGTAAAGAATTATCGGTTTCAATTTTTTTTCTTCTTTTCAAGTTATCTTTGATGTTTGTGACCAGAACCCCAGTGCTGCTGCAGCCACGGCTTGAAGTACTTTCCCCAAGACTTGTGCTGTTTCAAACATTCCCTTAATATTAAAATAAATGAAAATCAGGAGGTATCTAATTGTCCTGGTTTTGATTTTGTTAATAAAAAGTGAAAGGTTAAAATGGAGCAAACCATTGCTTACAGACATAGCAGTACCAAAGCTTCAAAGATAACTTGGAAATGAAAGGCTAAAAAAAAATTGTTACAATAAAGCACAATATTTAAAATAATTTCAGGACCTCAGTTTCCACTGAACTTAAAGGGAGTTTGGTGATGACTTAGCTCCTCATAAAATTGGGCCCAGTCTGAATAAAAGCATATGAGGATTCTGCAGCAAGGCCAATAACAAGTATGCGGTTTTTTGCAATATGCATTTTGTAAAGGGATGATGCTTGGACAACAACAATTGTGCCTATTTTTAATGCAGATTTAAATTCATTGAAGAATTTATGAATGATGAATTTAATATAAAAAATGAATGCTTATTTACCTCAAATTATTTTCCTTTCTCATCTTATAGGGGCCAGAATCAGTCAGTACTCTCTGTAACACCACAGTCTCTGTCCTTTCCCATTTCCACTCTCAGTCACAAACAGTCTGTGGGACTCTTTGACAGCTTCTGTTACTGCTCAGGGAAGCATCTGGTTCACTGAGGCAAGATTTTTTGAAAAGGAAATCTACTGTCATACATAAAAAGAGCTTGTTCATTAAAAACAAGAAATATTAGTTTCTTCTTTACAGGAATTAAAAGGAAAACAATAATACTGCCTATCCTTTCCCTGGCCCAGTTGTCAGATGCTTTCCCATACTTGATAGTATGCAATTTAATCCTGTTCACAAGAATCAAATTTAAACCTATGGAAAACAGCTAAAGTGTCAAATTGTCACTACAGATGCAGTTTGTATTTCAGTTGGTTCTGATGGCATTTCTCTCTTTGAAAGGATCAGTCAGAAAATAGGCATTCGGTTCTGCAAGGTGCTGATGATATTAGAAATATGAGGGAGATTTGCATGGGCAAAATCTGAAGGCTTGGCTCTGTAGTGTGATAGTCTGGGCTTTTATACTTTAGCTGTGGTCTTAGTGTGGAACCCATAGTTCAGTGAAATGGATGAAGATTATTGAGATGAGACCAGCTGGGACCTCTGACATCTAGAACCAACTGTACATTTAAACAAGTGTTTCAGGTACCCATGTCCCTAAGTGTGGTGTATTCTAAGGTACCAGATATGTTACTAGTAGTAAGGAATTTTTTTTTCCCAGTTGGCTATGGAAAAGCTTACTTGGACTAGCTTTTTGAGAATGAGAAAATAAATATTTACAGAAAAGAAAGTTCTGCTCAAGTGCTGTAGTTACTGACAGCATGCTTGACTCTTATAATAAAGAGCAAAGCCTCTTTTAGGATACAGGCAGCCATTTATTACAATGGGGTGATTAAGAGGCTGAGGTATTTCTGAGACAGAGAATGGTTTAGGTATTGTGTTCTTTTTTAATCCCACAGCACACTCCCTTGTAAGTGAAGTGGTAATTTCTTACCAGACAATCTGAGTCAACAAGTGCTTTTAAGCCCCTGTAGACAAATGCTATCTACAGTGCTATTTTTATTTATTGACACTTAGATGTTCAAATAGATTTTTTAAAGCACACCATTTCACATTGGTAGGAAAATCTGTTGCTTGCTGGTATCCATCTTTAACTATTTACATGGCTTTTTGTTGGGGTCTGAGCATCCCTGTCTGTCTTTACAGTCAAGTGCTTGGCATCATCTCTGAAAAGCCAGTGTGTTGGCAGCATCAGTCATTTCCCACATGTAAAATTTTTCAGCTCGTAATCAAGGTTGAGGTTCAGAAAGAGCAGTGACTGCAGAAGGAAAACCAAGTCTTCCCTATTAAGCAGAGACCCTGACTCAAAGCTTAATGGAACAAATGATAATATCTGAGTCCCAACAGAGGAAATGCATATTAGAGGAACAGCAAGCAAAGGTGTTATCTACTTGCCTCTTATCATGGAAGAAATTATGTAAAAATTAGTGCAATGCTGCTTTTATTAGTCCATGTCAGAAACTCTAGAGCATAATTTTAAATACCTGCTACACTCAACAAGAACAGCTAGAAAAATCTGTAGGAACAAGCCAGGTCTGTATATCATGTATAATCTTTTACTGGTATATCAATAGAAATTGATTTAGCTGTTTACATTGCTCATTGTTATTATAATTTTCTATTAAACTAGCCACTCTTTCTGTCCCGTCACTTTGTGATCTGCACCAGCATCAGTAATTGTTTATAGCTGGGATACATACAGTTATTATGGAAAGCAAATAAATATTTCAAAGCTATTTAACCTCTTTAGTCCTTTTCTTTCCACAGGTGCAACTGCTAAATTACAGAGAGGAAAGGAATTCATCTCATCTAAGCTTCTCCTTGCTTGTTTGACAGTAAAAGCCCTGTTATGGTTTTTGGTTTGTTTAGAGCTCTTAAAAACCTCTGTCAGAACTCTATGAATTCTAAGGTGGAGTCTCACCCTATTTCTGTTTTCTCTTTTAATAAGGTAGAGCATACGACTTTACGTAAGAAGCAGTTTTATGCATGAAGGTTGTCTTCTTTGGTAAAAGAAAACACTCAAAATTTACAAGAATTCCTTTTTGAGAGATCCAGACAGACAGCACTGGAACCCAAATTCAGTCTATATATGATGAAGTCAGCAGGAATCTCTCCACAGTGTGCTAATGTTCTGTTTCATTGTCACTTGGGGGGAGGTATCTTTTTGTCAGAGCAACACTCCACTTTGAAGTGGTAGACAAATGCTGAAACTGCTCACAGGAGTTCCAATTAATGGCAGTGTTGAGGGGTTTCATTGCCTGTGTGAGCCTCAGCTGAACAACCAAGGCCCTAAATGGCATGCAGGATTGCAAGTAATTAAACATTCTGTTGCATACTGCAAATAGCTCCTTCTGTCTTCTCACCTTAAACGCACTGGGAAAATACAAAGAGATATGGAAGACTTTGCACTTCTCCTTTCTGTGGACACAGGCCAAAGACCTTACAGGTGAAAGACTCCATATTCTACCATCAATCTCTAGAGTTGTCTATGAAGAAGTACACAGGATTACTACTTTAAGACCAAAGATTTGCCTGTCAAAACATCAGGCAAATATGTCATAAGCACCAAGCTGATTTTTGCATATGGGCTGCTGTTTGTTGGTCCTGAGCTGGACCTGGTTTAAAACATGGCTTAACTTTTGTGTTGTGTTTAATCCCACAGCATGCTTCCTTATAAATGATGCACTTGCACTTGCAGGAGACATTTAGAATATTTGCTAAACATCACAAAGTCTTCATGGATTTCATGCACTGTAGCTGAAAGGTGAATCTTTCGGAATTTGGTAAAAACATTGGATTTCCTTGATATTGCTAACAAATTTCTAATAATTTCATGACGTTTAAATATTTACAGGAATCTCTTACGTGAGGAAACTAATCTTACGTGAGATAATTCTAGCTCATTCAATTAAAGAAATTAATTGAGGTCCTTTTCTAAAGCCAAGAAAGTCAGACCAAATACTAATAAAAGTCCACTATGGTTCCTAGATATAATTGATTGTTTCAAACTGTGCTTGAGTTGAATAATTTTTCACAGAAAGCATTGTTTTCTCCTGTTCATTAGTATGGTCCATGCATTTTTATATCCATTTGCCTGGATAGTCCTTTTCTGCCTCTTACCTTTGGTACAATACCTCAGAAGACCATGGAATAACATGTGGCAGTTGTCACTACAGAAACCTACACTTGCTACAGAATTGAGTTCCCTACCTGAAAAGCAATTAGGTTTCAATTCCTTGCTCTGCCTTTGACTTCAGGAACAATGTGCCCTGTTTATCTGAGAGGAGAAAGAAAAGACTCTCATCCCCACCCAACAGCTATATGTTCTCATGGCTCAGTCTTGTGTACAGAGGTGGAGTAAATTCCTCTGCTCCAGGCACACATCTCTCATACTTAATCCACTCTCTTGTCTCGGCAAAGATGTACTTCGAACTTCCTCTGTCCTACCATAACTGTCTGTGACAGGCATATGTAAAAGAGAATTATTTATGAAACAGATGGCTTATAAAAGCTGTGGTCCCTGATGCCCAACCCCATCCAGCCATCCCTTCCCCCAGGGGAAGAGACAAAGGAAAGGCTGAAGGAAGTTAATTGGAGAAGCTCATGTTGGACTGACAGACACAACCATACATCCCTAGTGTTTAACCTGCAAATTATTTCAGATTCTGAACCAGGTTGCTGTCCAACCCCACAGCATGACAAGACTGGGGTATGTACCATCCTCCCTGTCCTGCTGGCATGGGAAGGAAGTTCAGGTATGGAGACTGAAGGGAGCTGTGGTCTGCTCTGGGACAAGACTCCTGCTGGTGTACTGCTGAGAGCACCAAACCTCAGAGCAAGACGCTTGTGGACAAGTAAGAGCTTGAAGTCTGCAGCATGCCAAGTGCCTTTGGTGGGAAGCTGAGCTCACTGACTTATTTCAATGGATAAAACTCATTTCTCCCTTCCTTCCTCAGAAATAATTTGGTATCTTGTTTTGTTGGAGTAGGCCAACGACACTTTGCTACCTCAAAGGGTGTTACGTGGGTGTACTCATTTTTGTAATTTAAGTGGGAAAAAATTTTTAATGAATATCAAATTTTCCCAAAAAATTCTCAGAAACCAAAACTATGTAAAAAAATTTGACTGAAATTAAAAAATATGTATGTACCTGGGAATATTTTGAAATGCCAAGAACTTTCTTTGACATTTTTGATTAAAACAGTTGTGTTTTGTGTCAGACAACATTTTAATTAAAGACAATACAAATAATTTAAATCACAGAATGAAAAATACAGAATTTAAATAATTTTGAAATATGTAATGGAATAAAAATTATGGGCTGAAGAACACCCATGTTTTGAATTCCTAAAATCCTAGTAGGGAAGGAGTTGCTTCTCTTCCTTCCCCAAAAAGAGCTGCTTTCATCATGACTGATTTTCTTCCCTTATATTTTGGCAGATATATGAGCCACCAGACTGAAATACCCCATTACTTCCTCACCTATGTACATAAGGCACTTTGAAACAACCAGAGCAAAACTGCCAAATTTCATTTATATGTTCTTAGTCACTTTGTTTATTCCATTTACAGGTGAAATTATCAAATGTGAATTGCTATTATTCTCTATGGAAACAATTTCCTTTCTAAATAGTTTTATTACGCACTCAAATATGGAGAATAAAATGTACTAAATAATAGTAATCAAATTGTAAACTAAGCTCTTTGGTATTGACTTCAGTGCAAGTGCAAATATTCTTTTACACTGTCTTATTAATATAAAATAGGAAAATATATGAAGAAAGATGCTGCAAAAAGAGCAGACCTTTGAGTACAAATATTACATCATTGCTATGTCAGAGGCCTCTTCACACAGCTTTATGGAACTCAATAAGTCTATTGTTTACTATAAAGACTCAACTGTGGACAGAAATGTCCAACTGAATGGTCATAAATGATTAAAGTTTTTGGTCTGTGAGGTTTATTTTATGAATACAGTTCATAGAACTTCATCCTAACAGTCATCCATAGAAGGGATTGAATGAAAAAGTCATGTAAAATTCTTGGTGGCTCACATTTGAAACAGGAAAAATGCACTGAATGTAAGTTGAAGATGGAGCAGGTAGGGGACTGATGGAGCAGCATGGGAGCAGTGGCAGCAGAGGGTGGAGGCACTGCCCATCTGGTCTGCTGTGTGCCAGAGGGATGCATCTGAAAATCCAGAGGGATAATTGTAAAACTGTTGAGGCAGTGTGTATATACCTTGGTTTAGGGAATTTTGTCATCTGGTTGGAGCAACCACTGCCATGTGCATATAGCTGGAAAGCTATATATTTGTACCTGTTCAGATGTATTTGTGTCATTCAGATACAAAGTACATCAAAGTACCTATATTTTAGTACCACTTAGTTTATCTAGACATGTTGTGAATTCTCATATTTTGGTACCATTCAGTCATAAATTTGCAGCTGAATTTGTGTTTCTTACAGAAAAATGCTCCCCAAGCCTCATTTCTCCAAAGCTTCACTTCTGCTAGGATAGAGTTATCTGCTATGTTGCTCACTCTTGGTGGAAGCAATCACCTTCAGCAGAAGGAAGCTCCCTTCATCAATGATATTAATTTTTTTATGCTTAGGACAGTCTCCTCAAAAGCAGAAAGCAAGTGATGGAAACTTGCTTCATTCTGGAGTGAAATGACCCAAGTATTCATACTTCCTGAGTGCATTAACCACTGGAGTCTTGCACCAAAGTTCCCAAATTGTTTTTAAAACATCTCCTAGAAACAAAACATTGACCGTTTTTGGATGTTAGGGTTTTTTTAATTTTTTTTAATTTGTTTGGATTTTTTCTTGTTCCCCGCCTCAAAAAAAAAAAAAAAAAAAAAAGCAAGCTTCTATGTCCTTGTGGCACTTGACTTGAAGATTTAAAAACAGTATTAGATGTCTTAAAAAAATGCACTTTACCTGAAACACAGCGTAAAATATTGTCTGATGTTCTTTCATCTGGTTCACACCAGAGGTGAAAGAAATCAGTGATGTGACTGGTGTTCAGAAGTAAGAATTGAATGATACAGACCAGAAGAATATAATAAAAAAAATCTAATACTTTCTTGATATGTTCTCAAGAGCAACAAAATAGTTTTGAGAAGTAACAACTAGTGTAAGTCTGGCACACTTGGGCAGATCAAGATTTTGTGTTGCAAATATATTCCCTTTTTAAAAACAAAACCAAAAAAATCTCTTTATCTGAAGGATGAATGAGCTCCTTCAATACATTGTAAATGTTACCCTGGCTGTGATCCAGGGGTTGTGATGTGGAAGGAATAAGTTGCTTAATTTCTGCATTTGAAGCCTTTGTTAAAAAACGTTTTAATCTTTTCTTGACTCCACTATAGTTTAAAGTCTGGTTTAACATTCCAGCCAGGCCACAACAAAAAGCATCATTGTTTGACATGCTTTTCCTACAGAGCCTGTCAGATGTGCTGCATTATCTAAACAATGTTGGCAGCAAGTACACAAGTAGCAAGTGTGAACCAAATCAAAGATGTCCTCAAATCCAGACTTCAAGCCTGAATGTTCCCAGACTCCAAGGGTATAGCAGGAGTGTCTGGTTATCAATAAGCATAACCAAATATAATCTAATCATTTAGAGTTCAAATCCAAAACTTGACGGTTTCCTACTGGTGGGGAATAACCCTCACTCTGTGTTTCCACTCCACATGAGAACCACCAAATTAGGAACTATTCAAATCTGTTCTCTACCTCAAACACAAAAAATGTTTTTTTTAAAAGAAGAATATTGTCTGGCCCTTGCTGAGGCACACCAGTAAGTCCCAGTGCACAGAACAAGCAGTGAATGGTCGTGTCTGCTGATCCTCTTGCACTGCCTTCAGCCTCACCCTCCAACCTACTCGTCGTGCTTGGCACTCTCACAGTGCAGTGACCACCTTGCTAAAATCTGCCTGCTCAGCTCTTTGGGCGAGTTTTCCTCACCTACTTTCATCTAAATGAATTAAGCCAGCAAAAATGTCCTATTTAAACTGTGAAACTGGTCTGACTCACAGTGAGTAAGGCGTGTTTGGGACTGATTGTATGAACAGGTCAGGATGAAGGCCTGAGGAAAGCAGCACAGAGAAGCCAACTACATTAGGTCTGTGATGCTATGAACAAAGGCACCTTCTGAGTAAAGAAAAGAACTTGTGAAAGAACTCAGAATGTCAGTAACTTCTTTTATTGCTGTATCATCCCTACTTACAGTGCATGATAGTTTGAAAGAGATTTTTATTTTTCACAAATGTCATTTTGAAAGTATACCTTGATACAAGATACAGTTCTTTTAAAGTAAGTTTGAAAGAGCATTTGTTTCAGGGAAAGTTTCACTAAAAACCAAAATCAAGTGGTGAAAACAAGATTAAATATATTCAGTGCAATCAGCTAATACTAGTAAATATGAATTGTGTTTCCATATGTTTGACATGCAATAACAATTAGTTTGAGGTTCTGTGAGAATATTAGAACTCTTTCTGTGGGAGGTGCCACCATTTAATACAGAGATTAAGGGGCCAGGATGTGGTAGATGTTAACTGAAGATTCCGGTCTTTGCAATATGGTAAAATTAGGTTCAGCTGTGTGGCCTTACAAGGGATGGAACCTGCACTTGATTTCAGCACACCAGCACAGGCAAAGCTGTGCCTCAACAGCCTCTGTGAAAGAAGGGGATCTTCCCTTTACCACCTCATTACTCCATGTTGTCAAATATTTTACTTTCTGCACTCACAAAAGGAAACCCTAACTAATTGACTGCTATATGGCATTTTACTACTGTGACTAAATTTAGGCATAAGTATAAAAAGGTCTCATTTTGTACTGCCTATTAGTATTATTCTTCAAAAGACATCTCTCACTTTTACATTTTTATTTTCTTTTTAAAAAATAAATTCATTTTATATTGTGGATTTAAATACACAACACTAAATTTAACAGGATTCTATAGCTTGATAGGTATTCACTGGAAATCAGAAACATGACAAATTCAGTTATTCTTCAATGTCAGGTCTGCAGTCTTGTAAGGATCTAAAAATAAATTATAGAATACTTAATTACTAAGCAATTTCATTAAGGGCCAAACTATACATCTATTTTGGTCATGTACATTTAAAACAGCATACAAAATTTATATTACTTCATTGAAATTTGAGCAAATGAGGAAAAAATGTTTTCTTACTCT
Organism: Erpornis zantholeuca; assembly: GCA_013400515.1. NCBI lineage: Eukaryota > Metazoa > Chordata > Aves > Passeriformes > Timaliidae > Erpornis > Erpornis zantholeuca. The sequence goes on from VZTN01010700.1 coordinate 193,761, forward strand.
TTTATGAAATTTGATTTTGTGCCTAAAAACAAAGAAAAAAGTAAATTGAAAGGAATAGAGATATTAAAGACAATTTTTTGGTTTTTTGAGGAATTGAAGGGCTAAACTTCAAAATGTAATCTGTTTCTTAGGGAAAAAATGCTGGTCTCAGGTAGCTACGAGGAAAAGAAAATATTCTTATTAGCAGTAAGAATAAGTTTGCTTGTTTAACATGGATTTTCTAACTCCTATTTCTCTTCTCCTTAAATTTTAATTATATTTTTTTGTAACAATTAAATGTAGCAATAAAGAAATAAAAAGATCATAATGAAAATAGAGAAAGACACAAGAGAATCTCTGATAGGATATAACAAAAAAAGATGACAGTGTGCCAACAACTGTATATGTATCATTTCATCTGCTTTATGAGCCAGACAGAAAGGTTTGTCTTTGTAAGAATTATTGGTTCTAAATTAAAACACTATGGTAAAACTAGATTCACTTATGGCTGAACCTCCTTATTTATTTTAATACTGTAATTATTAGTTTCAATCTTCTAAAAGATTTTAATTCTGGTTTTAAGGGACTCTGCATTTGAAATTGCTTTTAAATGCCAAATTTTATAGGAAGGAAACATTCCCTATAAGAGCAAAGTCAACATGAATGAAGCCAGACAAGAGGAAACTCAAATGAAAAACAAATTACTGAAGAACAGAAATGAGAAATATTTGTTAATGTTGTCAACCTGAATAGTTCTCTTCTGCCTGAGAGAAAATTATGGTTGACCATTGAATATAGAAGAAAAAAAAATTTTTATATCCAAGTTCATATCCTACCTTCGTGTCAACTCATAAAGAAAATAAAGACTTGTAACTTTTATTTCCCCTAGCTTTGAAACTTTAAAAAGGTTGCATTTCCAAGAATTTTCATAAAAATAGAAATGTGATTTTCCATATCTTCAAACATGCTTTCCCCCTCTTTTGCTAGAACTTTCCTTAATCTGGAGTCGTACAAGAAAACCAAAACTAATCAGAATCTTTACAGCCAATGACTAAACAAATGGGCTTCACGTGTTGGATCTGGAAGAGCAATACATCACAGAATCACAGAATAAGGTGAGTTGGAAGGAACCCATTAGGATTATCGAGTCCAACTCCAGGCCTTGCACAGCACATCCCCAAGAGTCACACCATGTCCCTGAGAGCAATGTCCAAACTCCTCCTGAGCTCCGTCAGGCTTGGTGCTGTGACCACTTCTCTGGGGAGCAATTTCCAGTGCCCAGTGAAGAACTTTTTTCTTATATCCAACTAAAACTTCCCCTGACACAACTTCAGGCCATTGCCTCGGGTCCTGTCACTGTTCACCAGAGAGAGAATAGATCAGGGTCTGCCCCTCCTCTTCTCCTCACAAGGAAGTTGTGGCCTGCAATGAGGTCTCCCCTGAGTCTCCTCCAGGCTGAACCAACCAAGTGACCTCCGCTGCTCCTCACACAGCTTCCCCTCAAGGCCCTTCAACATGTTTTCTGCCCTCCTTTGGACACTCTCATAGCTTAATGACTTTCGTATATTGCCCTGACCAAAACTGCACACAGAACTCAAGGTCCTTTTATCGCAGATCCAGTGATACTCTTCTAGGTCTATAAACAACATTTTCCTATCATGAGCTACATGCCATCCAAGTAAGAGCACATACAGTATGCAAGGACTGTAAATGCCAGTATTAAATCTGTGGTACTTCATTCTCAAAGTTATGAAATTTTCATTTCAGGCTTCCTTTGCTCATCAGGAAAGGACTAAATAGATGAATAATATTGCGTGATCAGTGCTTTAGGCATACATTGCCAGCTGTGTCATCTGCAGACACCAGTCATAGACAGAAAGTTGTCAATACTCTTCCATCCTTTCTCACTCTGGAAGAAAGGCAGTCAAATCTTGAACCACACAAACTCCTCTTCCTCCACATCAGTACACCTGTATTGAGTGTGCATGTACTTGGTACTCAAATTTCTCTCTCTCTCTCTGTCAGCCTGCAAGGTCTACTTTCTTCCTAGGCAAAAGTCAGCAGGAGGACTGATGGCTAAATACCTGGAGTATTCATGTCCAGCAACTGTTAGAAGAATCTCCGGTTAATTACTTGGGGCTGCTATGTGTGATTGCCAATCAATACTCCAGCTTCAAATGATATTAGTTAATTGTGACCAAAAGTTATTACATTTTTACATGACTATAAAATACAGATAATACATCTGTCCTCTTAGATGGCATCTCTTACAATTGTCATTGAGCCATTATCCTTTATTGAAATATCTGTTAGGAATTTAATGAAACCTGTGTAAAATTTTAAACTGTAATCATTTTAATCTTGCTTCCATGGCAGATTAATGAGGAGAATTTAATATCTTTTCTCACCGATCCATTTTAATTTATTCCTACAATATTTATTCTCATTCTGTTTTAAGACTGGCCAGAAATTATTTTGGATTAACTCAGCAGATATGGAAGAAAGCAGGTAACAGCCTCGATTCTTTTGATGTTGTGTTAAATTGCTTAATCACTGGCAGTGACCAAATGATGCTTTGTTTTTCAAGTATTGGCAAACTGGCAACATCTATATGTCTTACACAACTGAGTCATTTTATTTTGAGTCACATACCACTTACACGGCATAATCTTACTGGCAGAAGGTGGCACAGGCCTCCCCAGCCTCAGAGGAATTTTCAGACTAGAGCCTCAATCTCCGTCAGGCAAAAAACTCTCTTCTTCACTGAAATCCATTTTTTCCTTGCAGTATGAAGGAGGCTAAAATTTCCCGAATATGAATTAGAAGCCATAAGCAAGGCTGAAATTTTATAAGTGAAAAATGCAGCCAGAAATGTCACAAAAAATACTCCTAGGCAGTAATGGCTTGGGAAAAAATTATCTTAGCCATAAGAGAGTTAAATAACTCACTGTAAAGCTAATCTTCTATGATTTTAGTGGGAATTAGCATATTTCAGGCTTTCCATGAGAATCTAGCACAGTAGAGAGGAGACATTCAGAGTCTCCCTCTACGGGGAAATGTCACAGAAGGGATGTGCAAAAGGCATACTTGTATATTGATGTGTACGATGAGGGCAGCTTGTGCCAGAAGTGAAGAACTCATACACCTGTTGTGTGAGCTCATTGAACCCCATCTGGTCTTCAGGAATTTCTTCTACATGGGTCAGTGATGGTCTGGCACCAAAGAGGCAGAGGACCCAGATTAATCTGATTTATCTGGGATAACATCACATTATCTACAAATATATGTATCTTTTAGTGCCTGTGCTTGTGAGGCTTACTGTCTATCTGACTGTTTCTGCAACTTTTGAACCTGTTGGCCAAACTCAGTCAGTGAGAAAAGGGTGTCAGAGATAAAATTCCACAAAGACATTGCTGCCCCAGAAGAAAAAGCACTTCTTAGCATGCTCCATTTAGGAATAGGCTTCAGTTGAGTTCACACCATGGGAGATGGATGGCCTAAATACCTGCAATGCAAGAAAAACTCCTAAATGGGGCTTACGCTTTACTAGACACCAGAGAATCCAACTGTGAGGCACAAATCCATAGGAAACCAGGCTTCATTTATTCTGTTCACTGCACAGGGAGCTCCTTGTTTGTACTAAAAGCAAGGATGACTTTCAGTGTAGTTTCACTTTTGGCCAATATTATTCATTTATCCCACACTGCAAATGTTAGTGGCATTTTGCCTTTCCTCCAATGTTTCTGTCTTGAGGAACTTGGCCTACAGGCCAAAATGTTGTCCTCAAATTCACTTGCTCTAGCAATGGTTCACTGTTAACTTGATGCAGGAGACAAGTCTTTCTATTGAAGTCAGTCAGAATATCTGCCTTTCCCTGCCATGGTGTGATGAGAATTCATGATGGGCATGTGTGGGAGGAGATGTCTGATCCTCCAGATTCTGAGCTTTGCACAGGGGGGCTCTAAAACAGGTCAGAAAGACAACTATTTTGAAACCATAAGCAATTCATCTTTAGAGATATTTGGTTTTCTTGTTGCACGAAGCTCATTTAAAATACTTATTTGCAGATTTTTAGACGTATTACCATCTATTTTACTGAAGGAAAAAACCTTCCCAGAAGAAAGCAACATATCCGCTCCTACATTTATGGACTCAAAATATCAAAGGAAGTGTAGCACAGCTCCACATGTCGACCTCGAGTTCTTCCTTTCTGTGCAGGGTCCAATCCTGCCAGATGCTCAGTGCCCCGATTCGCTCCAGCTGAAGACCCATGTCATCTTGTCTGATGCTCAGCACCTTCACCAGCACAGGCTTCCTGCACAGTGTCAGTTTTTGTCAAAGGTAAATAGACTTATTGACTAGCCATTATGTATTTTCTCACTTAAGTAATGAAAAGGCTTGGTCATTTAGCAGAAGATTTGAAAGTAGAACAGCTGATGTAACAGCACTTCTGTGTTGTAATAAAAATGGGGGGTATTATTATAAATACAACAGCATATTAATGAGTGCTTTTATGGTATTCATTTCAATTGCTCCATCTTTAAAGATGTATTTCCTGCTACTTTGATACAGGAAGTAAATATTCCAGGTATCTCACATTGTTCTGTCATTTAAAACCATTTTAGGGATCTTTTGTATGGAAAAAGATCCATGCAAAATCTTTTTCTATTAAAAAATTAATAAGTGTGCCAGCCATAATATTTAAGTACTGGGAGCCCTTGCATGCAGTTGAATATTTAAATATATTCTAAATATTCTGCTAGTAGGCTCCAATTAAGGCATGTGAGAAGCATAGTATAAGTAGATCAGAATATTCCTAATGTGTCTTAAACTTACCAAGATGAGTTTCTCTCAGTGTTTATCATTAGCCTAGCTAGTACAAAAGACAACCTCCACTCTGTACTTAGACATACCACATGTAATAGTAAGCTAGGGGGAAAATGTGTGCTCTGACCACACACCAGGTAGAAAAAGATAGAGAATCCTAGTGAAGATACAGTTTTCACATGTTTAAACAAACCAAGAAGAACACTAAGTAGGAGGTTACCTTGATTTATCAGAATTTAGTTAAATTACACCTTCAGTCTTCACTGTATGTTAATGACTATAATCTTGGTCAGTGTAAGACAAAAATGTAATTTTTATGCCTAGTGGAGGCAAGGACTCGGTAAAACAAGGATGCCTAAGTAGTACAGCTGTATCACAACATACGTAAGACTAAAAGTATTGGATGTGTTGTCAGCTGAGCATTTTAAGCCAACTTTTGCTTATCACTCAGATGTTTAAGACACTCTTAATAAATTAGTCACCTACACTTATGGACTCTCTGATCTTTCAGTGTTAGAAAACGACTCAATTTCACTAAGTAGAGGTTATGTCATTTGTGAAGATGGAATATATACAGATATATATCTTTATGGCTATAAATAACTGTAAGAAAAAGGTGAAGAGAGAAGAAAGTAATACCCTTCAGTTCAGGAATTCCCTCTTTTGAAGCAAGCACCATGGAAAGCTCTGAGTTCTACTAGCTCTTCTCGCCTCTCCCAGTTTTTTCAGAGCGGGAAAAGGCAGGGCTGTTATTACTTCTTTTGTACTTGTGGTTAACATTGTAACAAAGCAGTTTTCGATTAAAGTTCATAGACTTCACCTGGCTAACTAGACTCCTAGGACAAGGTATTTTCTCCATAAAGCACTTCTTCCCAGCTGTAGGGGCTCTTTGGAGTTCCTCAGCTTTCTTCAGTGTCTGCAGAGGGAGTCTGAGCAGACTAAACCTTTAAAAATCAAAATTAATTCAGATTAATTACTGCCCCAGAACATGAGGAGCAGAGGTGAAGGTCCACTGACATAAATACATTATAGAGGTGTTCCCTGGGAAGTGCGAGGAGTGTTTTCCACAAAGGAGATCTAACATCTTCTTTTCAGTCATTGAACAAGTAAATAATAGAATGTTTTGGACATGTCTTAAGGAATTAATTTTTAGTATTTTTAAAATACTTTCTTTGGTATTAAACCAAGAATATTGCCTCAGTAATATCACATCATTCTTGTTTCATTTTGACCTCTTAAATATTTAACTAAGCTTTTAAATATATTTAATGACAATTCTGTCACAAAAGAAAAAAAAAGTCTTTTTAAATGCATAGCTGAAGCATTTCTGGTCATTTCTTATCCCCTCAAAAACTTTATTCCAATTTTTTTTTTAAACAAAATATTGTAAAGAGTCAACATTTGTAAACATTTTGCCTTGAACCACACAGTCATTTTCCTTCAAGGAATGGTTTTCATCGTAACTTGAAAGACATACAAGTCAATTGGACACTGGGTGTAGAGGGAAAAATTGCAGGTTTTCCTGTGGCACTTGCTTGGCTGTTACTACAAAAGAATGCAAGGAACATTACATCAGAATTAAAAGATGTCTTACTTCTTACAAAAAGCAGGTAATTAGGGAAGGTCATCTCTGTCCTTACAGGACAAAGTCATGTGCTGCTATTTGGGGAAAAAAGAGTGCAGAAAACCAGGAGAAAAATCCTTTTCAAATCAAACTGCAAAGGAGTGCCAAAAGGAAGCCCCCCCCTGACAAACACACAGCTGGTGGCATCTGAGATCTATGGAAGGCTCAGCGAGTTTCAAAGAGATGATGCTTTGGTGCAAGCATTGCCTCAGACTCTAATTCAGAAATCCAGCAAGAAAGGAGCGACTGGGGCCAGAGGGCTGGAAGGATCCAACCAAAATGTAACAATAACTTGTCCAAGCACAGATCAGCACTAAAAATTAAGAAAGCTAAAGGTTTACATAATTAAAGGTGTGGCTGCTCCAGAAAAGTACATGAGCCCACGGGGATTAAGACTGGCCTAGACCAAAAAGGGTTACTTGGTGATAAATAACCCTTAGAAATGGTAATTACGTTATGCCCTAATGTTATTTACTGCCTAATATTGTTCACTGTGACTCCTTTAATTAATCTACCTGACATTCTCACTAACTCTTTCCTTTTATCCTTTGCTGAGATTAAAGGTCCTTTTTATCTTATTGCTTTTATGTTCATTCTTGGGTCAATCCAGTATTAAATTAGATGCCCACGCGCATTTTGAGCACCCATGGCACTCACTTTTGGGGTTCACAGCAACCTTATTGCCTCTTCTAAATTTACACAAGACAGAAGTTCCCAAAATATAACATTTCCCAGTTAACAAAATCCTTTAAAGTGACAACATCTTTTTTTTAGATTCACAGAAAACCTCTGTGCTCTTCTCAAATCAAGATTTGTCACTAGTCTCTAAGTCACTCTGAGAAGCTATCTAGCTAAATTACCCAGTAATTTTCCTTTGCTAGTTTACCCAAAAAACTCACAAACACCCCACGTTATTATTTCCCAAGACTGTTTTTTCTCTCTTGGGATATCTTTGAACTGCTTTAATTACTCTGACTGGTCAAGCTCTCTACTGAAAATGCTCCAGTTCCCTGAAGCAGATCTTCCTGATGACTTAGGCAAGAAATAAATATTACTTCACCGTGTAGTAAATTGGCCATGATCATCTCTACACTGCAAAGCACAATCTCACAGCCCTTTGTAATTGAGGTGGCTAGTTCACAGCGACATTTTACCCTGTAACACATATACTCCAAGGCAGATTAAACAAACGACTTGTTTACAAACAGTTTAATGAGGAGTAGCTATGACACACACAGCTGTTTCCTTTCCCCTTGAAAGAAGCACATTTCCCATTTTCTTTACAGAGATGGCTCCTCTGTGAGGGCTGCTCAGTGCGTGGCCTCGCAGCCACAGGGCCCAGGCGCCAGGGACTCCTCAGCCAGGCTGGGACCCCGGCCAGCACTGCCCCCCTCACCTGGCAATGTCCATCTGACTTCAGCCTCTTCCCTGCAGCCCAGCTCCCTGCACACAGCAGCTCTGGCTCCCAGCACTGCGCTCGGGGAGTGTTTCCCGGCAGCTCCGCTCCAAGCCCGGGGCCGAGCTCTCCATGAGCATCCAGGCTTGTGCCTCTGCTCTCCTCTCCTGCAATCCCTCCTTCTGCAGCCCTGGAAAATGTGTTCGATTCCACCATCAGTGAGAAAATAACCTTTCTTTTCTCACATAATTTAGTTGTCATTTCCCTCCTCTTCACCTGTAATGGTATTTTATGCCTGTGTGGTATTTTAAACATCTTAAACCAATATAATAATTTTTCAATGGTTTCTTCATAAAATGGGATGGTGAGCCAGGCTGTTGCTAATTCTTTTACGTGGCTTGCCTAGCAAAGCAGTCTTGTGCTTTGATTTCTAAGCTTTTGGCTAGGATACCTTTTTTAGTTCTGAGTTAATATAGCACTGGGTGCAAAGGGAGATCATGCCCAGGGGTAGAATGGTTAGACATATATTCTCTGGAAGTACTACTAACAGTAATAATAATAACAATAATAATAATAGCAAAATTTCTTAAAGGATACCACACATGAGGAGTGGGATTGTGGTCAAAGGATAAGTGTTATTAAATTTTTGATTAAATACTGAGATGCTCTGGTGGGAAAAAAAAAAAAAGACATTTAAAGGAAATATTTTTGCTCAATTTCTGTTTTAGCAAACATAATGAAAATTCAAATTCATTTAAATTTATGTTTTGTGATTACTTTTGCCATTCCTGTGAGAGTTGTCTGCAATAACACTTCAACTGAGCTGAATTCTATAACTTACTTAAATGATAGTATTTCTGCTATGCATTATCAAATTGTTGAACTAAAACATGCAGAGACATCAAGAATTTTGATGTAAAACTGCAGCTGTTTGAAAATGAGCAGTGAATGTCATCTTTAGAGAAAATTTTGTTATCACCCTGCTGGGCACTTAGGTATCTTCTGTTTTCCATATTACACATATTTAAAATATATAAAGCAGAATGAAATTCGGAAAAGATAGATATCAAGCTACTTGCATGACATTACCACCCTACATTACTACTGCCGTAATAATACTGAATACCCAAGGCTATGAGTAGTGATTATCATACTAAGCCTAGCATGGATTCTCACTGAGATTATGATCTCTGTTCTGATGCCTACTGATATTAAATACCAATAAAATTTGGGCCCTTGTTGGGAGATACTAATCAAACATATGTTCTGCCATACTGATCTATCTCTACTATTATCATGTAATAATGGTGCTCTTCAAGGTGCAGAGAGCAGTACACAGCTTGAATAATTTCCCATTATCAGGTACTACACATACTGAGCTGACTGTAGTATGAAATTTCTGTGCATGAAAAGGGAAAGTAAGAAGTACACTAGTGTTAAAAAGGAGAAAGAACAAATAGGGAAAATGTATGCCTGCCAGGGTGAGAACTGTGGGCTTACAAGCATTAGTTTAGCAAAGACTGAGAGGCTATAGTTATATTTTATTGCTTGTATTAACTACCACTATGTAAGATGACGGGTGACAATGTGAAGGAGATGAATAGAAAAGGTAGCTGCATAGCAGAGCTGTATTCCACTGACGTTTACTTATGTTTCCGTAAAAAATATAGAATAAGTCCTGAACAATTTGCATACAATTCAGAAATCAGAATGGTAAGGTTAATTTAGAAAGATACTTGGAGTTGCTCTCTCTCGATTCCCACTTTATTCTTCCCATCATTCTCTTATGCTACAGGTACTTGAGTCTCCTGGCTGCAGGCAGGAATGGCTGCAGATATAGAAGCTGCATGATTAATATGCAGTGAAGATCAATTTCATTGAATGCTGCTAGTTGTTATCAGTTTGCTAAAGAGATGGTTCTCTTACATTCAAAAGAGGAAAAACGTGACAGATACCTCTATGAAAAAAGTGAAACAAAGAAGAGTACACTCATTAACAACTTTCAATTCTGCTTGTTGGATATTGCACTGCGTTCAGTACCATCAACAAATTAATGTAATAGAAGTCAGTGTTCTGATAGGCTGTATGATGTGTCTCATCTTCTGTTTTCTTTTCCTTGGAAAGAAAAAATAGCTCTTACTCTTATTTTTAGCTTTTTGACCCAGTGCTCTTACTCTTATTTTTAGCTTTTTGACCCAGTTTTATTCTACATGACTTGAAGACTCTGTCCATTTTTGTCATACTAGTTACAATCTTTACTAACCAATGCATTTTAGATGTTAACATAGCTAGAAATTGTAAACAGCTATAGCCTGAAAAGCTGAATTAAAAATCGGCCAAGTTCACAGCTACAGCTCCTCCTGAGGCCATAGATGCTTGTCTTGGTTTCGGCACTTTTTATGGAAGAAGAGACTGAAGGAGCTAAGCCAGGCAGAAAACAGCAGTAGCAACAAGCCCAGACAAAAAGGACAACAGGACAAAACAAGCCTCAGCAAACCCTCAGCTGCTGTGGGCACCAGTTCAGCAAGCCTGGGCAGAGACTTGGAGAAAGGGTAGCCTCTCTGTGTGGATCCATGTGACATCCTGTCTGATGTCAGACATGGAAAGCATCTGCATTTGGTATCCACGTTGCAGCCACAGCTGGTGGAGGAGAACAGGCCCTTGCAGGATGTGATTCACTGCTTTTGATGACCCAAGTACCAAGCAGGCACTCCCACAACACCATTCATACAATTTTTTCCCTTTTTTCCCTGTTTTTCTCCTTTGACACCACCATTTAAATTTAAATAACATATAGGTCCATATGCAGAAATTCCTAATTCTTCTGGTTGCACAGTTTTGAGGGAGACCATGTGTTCTTGACACAGAGATGTTTCAGAGGTGTTTCATATTCTGGAGCTAACAGCTCAGTAATGTTATATTCACTATTTTGTCTATTTGCAATAAACATTGTGGTGCCAAATACCTGATCCAGGCATCTGGACTGTCTTAAAGTACCCTCATGAACTTCCATGGAAGGAAACTAGGAGCACCCACAGTCTGCAAGGTACTCTGTGGCAGTTTTGTGCAAAAAAGGGGCAAATTCAGCATCAAATTTCTGTTGTCCACTGATGCCTACTTACTGAAAATTAAATTTACATGGAAGGAAGGAAGGAAGGAAGGAAGGAAGGAAGGAAGGAAAAAAGAAAAAAAGAAAAAAAGAAAAAAAGAAAAAAAGACAGAAAGTTAGTTTAAAATACCATGAAAGTTGTCCCCCCACAAGAAATTTTCAAAGAAATTGGATTCTCTTTGTTAAAAATTGAATCCTGGAAAGTATTTGCTGTTAATACTGAAACCGCCGTTTTGAAAAATATAATCAATATTTGAAAACTCACTATTTTCCTGTTTTCATTTATGGGAAATTCTTTTTTTAATAAAAAAGAAATTAAAAACAAACTTTTTTTTTCCTTTCTCAACTTTCCCATGAAAAACAAATGGTATTTTCCTTCAGCTCTACTGGCAAGAGAAATGTCAATATAGAAAGCCTTCAGGCATCAGACTGGGTTTCTCTTCAAAAGCACAAGGTTAATGAGCATATTGAGAATCATCAGGAACTTACAAGTCTGAAGGAACCTCAGATCCATCTGCTGGACTATTTGCTCCATGACTCACAGGAGAGTGAAAGGTTGAATTACCAGCCCTTCCCTTTAAGAGCATAGATAACACTTGCTAAGCTTCTGATGATCGATCCCTCCCAGAACCAGATCCTGCAGCTGGCTTCCAAGATGTTAGCAATTCCCTGGAGGATGAGTATGTAATCCGAATGTTAGAAGGCTTCACTTATCTATTGGCCAGAATTTTTTTTTTTATTGGTAGTAAATTACACAAGATATCAGAATTGAGAGGCTTTGAAAATGTATCATCAAAACCCTCATGTTGAAATATAATCCTAGGAAACACTGCCAGTTATAACAGAGGCAATAACTTCTTCACCACCAACAACCTTTATTCAGTACAAATACTTGCTTTTTGAAACACTATCTAAAAACCCAAAACAAAACAAAGCAAAAAAACAACTGCAACACATATGATTCCATGTGCTAATGGAAAAAGGTAGACTTATGGGTGGGAAATGGTAAAACCCTATAACCCTTTTCATAACCCTATTCACACTAAGGAGAAATATATGTTCTCAGGGGTGCCACATTTGAAAAACTGCAAAAGTAGTAGCTGTAAATGTAGAAAAAGATACCATCCATTTTGCATGAAAGTGTCACTGCCTGGCTCAGTGACATAACACAGCCAATGTTAGAGCCTGGATCAAAACAAAATTCATGAGGTTTTTTTAAACTCTACTATATACTTGCATTAATGGATTTTAAAATTCTTTGGAAAAAATGGAACACTTCACAAAAAATTTTGACCTTAAAATATTTTTTTTCCTCATATTGTGTGTCTACAATGTTCCATAGAACACATATGCATGGAAATATGCTATTTAGTGCAGTCAAACCAAAGTTATATGCGAATCACAATTTGGCATTTATCTTTTCTTTCTTAGCTGTATTTTAAGTAAAAACCTGTCTTTGTCTTAAATCACATTGTAAAGCTGGTGTGCTAATCAATTAATAACATTTTGGATCACCAGGCAAATTGTTTTTCTTACACTGATTTTTATCATGATCATTGTTCTGTATGTGTACCTGATTATTATCAGCCTGCAGGACCTGTCTGTGCAGAGACCAGGGTAAAGCACAGTAGATCCTTGCAGACTGCAGTAACTGAATTGAAAGCTCCAGGCACTGCCAGAGCACCATGCACAGAATAGAAACCAGCTAAAATGTCATGCTAAAATTCCTTCATGTAATCTTAAATTCTCCAGAAATTTATCTTATGTATCTGCACAAACCAACACAGTGAAAATCTCAGCAAATAGTAATTTTCTGGATTTTCTGCATGACAGGAACATCATGTGGTAAGTTAAATAATGCAAGGCACAGAAATTGAGTAAAAATCTTCCTGTAAGCCTGTTCATCACAGACGTGAGCAGCTGGTTCCCACTGCAATTCCTATTTTCTTCTAAGCCTCCCCAGCTGGGATAAGTGAAAGCTTTATCATGGTCACTGACAATCTGACAGCCATGTGAGATAGGCTGTGAGTCAGTCCCTCATGCATCAGGAGGAACAGAAACTTCCTCATGAAGTATCGGCAGCACCTTTCCTGCTTTGATTCCCCATTTCAGGGCACTGCACCTGCTCAGAGTGCTGCACCTCAGCCCAGACAGCACTGAAGGCTACACTGGCATTTCTCACAGACTCAGTGAAGGTTAACATGGAAAGTGTGTGATCCTCCTTGGAGCACAGCAGCTTTTCACGTGAAAGGCAAAGGGATGCTCCTAAAAGATGAGGGATCAAACAGTTCAAGACTCACACTGTCTCTGTGCAGGCTGATGGTGGCACTCCCATCTGCCACACCATCTGTAATGATGGAATATAGAGGAGATGGTCATGGGTTTGGGCACATCAGAGCCCTGAATGCCCCAGTGCTCAGCACCTTCTTGTGGCACCCAGGTTTGTGAGCTGGATCAGCCTGCAGTGAGAGGCTCACACTGGCCAGCAGGCATGTGGGATGCCACCCCACCCTGCAAGGTGCTCGATCCAGGGTGCTGGGTCCTTCCAAATGTAAAATGCTTACCACACACAAGAATGGACTGAAAAACAGTTTTCTGCTAGATTAAATAATTCCAAGACTAGACAGAGGAATGACTTACTGTGGAGAGAAGAAAAATATCTGTGCAAGTACAATTAATTTTTCTATAATTATTTATATACTCATTCCAAGAATTGGGGGGGGGGGGGGGAACAAACAAAAACAAAGCAAAGAGAAGATTCCCAGCAACTGGAACAGTTTCAGTATGATAGTCAGGCAGAGATCCCTACTTATTTTACAGGTTGATGAGACATTTAAATGAGATGTTAAAAATTCCATGCAAAGACCAGTGTGGCAGCCCCACTGTGTAAAGATGCTCAGTGATAAGCCTGGCAGGTAATCGATGGAGATTTGCTAAGGCCCGTGCTCAGCAGGTACTTAATGCCTCTGTAATCACAGCTCGAATAAAGCTCACCTCCAAACCTGGCTGTATTTTTTCAGAATCTGACAGGATCCCTACATATATAAGAGATATAAAGATACCAGGGTACATCTGGACAAGAAGCTGAAACTTTTTTTAATTCATGTCAGTTGCAGAAATACATGGGTGTTTAAGAAATACTGGATTGGATCCAAAGAATGATTTTCTAAATTATACCAAGTGGAATATTCTGTTCTGCTGCACTAAATAGTCAAGAGATTCTCCTATGAAAATGCAGAACTTGACAAATTTTGTGGCATGAAAGATATATGTGCCCACATGTGCACATGTGTGTGTGTTCTTGCATGCACAGGAGAATGTCAGAATTGGTTTATATTAGTGCATATTTAAGCAGGAAACATTAGACAGATATTTCAACTAATAAATGAGTGAGTTTAGATCTGTGAATTTGAAACAAGACATTATGTTTCTTTAAAAGCCATAAGCTAATACAGAGTTTTGTCAAAGACACGGAGTAAAGTACTAGAATTCTTTTTCCCTGGTAATATCAGTATAATTTATGTCTCCATTAAAAAAAAGTTGGAAGCCTGTTCATCAAGCAGATTGTGTCTCGGTGAGATTTTATGCTAATAAGTTAGAATTCTAAGTTTGATTTACTTGATGGATAATATAAAGAGAGTAACAGTGAAAAAGAAATACATTTTTAATATACTGTTCTGCAGTCTCTGTGGTAAACCAGCAGATGAACTATGAAATTTATTTTTTAGATTTCATTAGGATTGTATTAAGATGTATGAAAGATTATTATCCATATAGGTAAAATAAAAAGATCTGTCCATTGTGACAATTACAATTTTTTAAAAATCCTTTGAAGTTGCAGTTTCTTGCCATGTTAGACAAGCTGGCTTGACTTAGTCTCAAACTACAGTAGATGCAATAATTCATAGCATCTGGATGGTAAAGCAGTATTCCAGTATTTAAATTAGCCTTTAATAGATGGCATGAATCATTTTCGTGCTCATGGTTTTGCACCTAGGACTGCACTGCCAGAAATGCAATGTTCTTCATGACATTGTTTAAGGGTCTAATCTCATATTGCTGCTTCAGTAAGATTCCAAGGGTTGCAGAAAATGTGATGGGGTACACTGAACAAAGTTATTACAAATAAAGCACTCCTCAGCTGTTTAGATAACTCTTCCAGAAGACAATTTTGAGTTACATTTCTATACAGCAGCAGTATACCAAAAAATATTTTTAATGAAAAGTAGAAGCAGATGACAAATTGTATCCAAATCCAAGCTAGTGAGTTCTTGCAAAACACTAAGTTTGAGCCATGACTGTTTGTAATGTGATAAAGTTAATGTAAGTTTAATGGCTTTCGAGACACAAGCTATTAAATACCATACAAACCTGGTAAATCTATTTGAAAAGTCAGTCGCTAGGCTTCTAGACCTTGCTGCAGTTTCAGAAGTTGCAAGTTTAATTTCCAGCACCCCCAGCTGAGATTCAGGACTACAGCAAAAACAATGGCTTTCTTTAAGGTTTTACATACCAGTCAGGAGAGTGAGTCACTATTCCAGGCGACTGCCAGCATATACAGAGGCAGATACATGCAAGGAGGGAAAGCCCCATGGAGGCAGGGATGAAGGGCTGCCCCACCACTGCTAACCTATGCACCCCAGCCTGCAGCCAGCCCAGCTGCCATCACAGGGCTCCGAGACAACTTCGTTCCCCAGCCATGGGCTGGAATGGCACTGAACTGAAACAGGGTAAAAATATACTGTGTAGGAAAAATATTAAACCTTTCTTCACAGGGAACAATGAAAAATACCCAGTAGACTATAGCACCAATACATCAAGTAATCCATAAATATGTTTCTACTGCACAAAAAAAAAAGGGGGGGGGGAGTAGAATTAACTGCAGAACATTTTATCATGCTGAGCAAAGTGCAGACTTCTGCAGGTTGTAATAAAGCAGTCACAGCATACCTGTCTCAAAGGCTTTGCTCCCACTGAGCTATCTCCCAACTCTCATGGATTAATTTCCCTAAGCATCAGCAACTAAATGTTTTTCTGCACATTCAGCTGAAATTTTTATGAATTTTTAAGATTTTGGGCTTAACATATTCATGATGAAAATTCTTTAACTACTAATAAAATGCATGAGTCAATGACCATTCCATGAAAATCCACAAAGTTTTCACAAATCTGAAAAAGGTACATCCCTTGGTATGCAGTTTTTCTCATGCAGATATTGGATTAAAATGAGCAGAGTAGGGCCATCCCCTCCTCTCCCATCAATAGTACTCCATTGCCTCTTTCAAAAAAAAAAAAACAGATTCAGCAGCAAACACAGCACTGGCATACTCCTGTAGTTGCTACTGTACAGTGCAATCATGCCTTTAGACTTTCTACCCATTTCCTGAAATATATGACATAGGTGCCTGACCCTATCTCACTCTGATGTTCTGGCCCTGGACCCTTTCTGAAAACACTTTATCTCTTAAATTATGTTTCAAATCTGCAAAGAAAAGATCTCCTAGAGAGGTTATATATTTCTGTCCTGTGATATCATTAAATAGAAGGTTCATGAAACCACAATTTAAGATGGATGCTGAATAAAAAGTCAGTTTAAAATACTCTGCTTGGTCAGTGACAACAAAGCCTTGGAGTTCAAAGGAAGCTTCAGAATAAGATATTTAAGCTTTGTCTGTTGAATCTAATCCACACACAGATTTTTTGGGTGAGACACTACTTACACTTGACCACCATTCTTTATCCACAGATGAGTAAGAATGACTGATGTCATATGACTTTTTTTTAACAGTATTTTATATAACCAAGACAATGTAAATCAAGATTGTCAAGCCACAACAAGAAAAAATCCCAGTGAGAGTAATTTCTTCTAACATAGAAACAATATTTTAATTCTCAAATAAAACCAGTGCCATTTTCACTCCAAAGCACTCCTGTGCTTTCCTTTCCCTACAGCGTTCTGCCTGAGATCCTTCCCAACTTCTTGTATCTTAAAGAAACACATCCTAAAAAAAATCCAAACTGTAAAAATTATTAACTCCTGAATTGGCTGTAATAGTCCAGGAAGAGTAATGACCAGCTATTCTGTAAAGGTCCCCATTCTATTTCCTTACTTTATTGTGGATGCAGGTTGGTCAATCATTTCAGAAAAGAGGAGAAACAGGACTATTTCCTTACATGAGATGAAGATTCATGCCAGTACGTTGTTATTTCTGAATTTGTATCTCAGAGTAAGAAGGCATATACCTCTCTAAGAGAAAAGAAAGGTTTAGCATATTTTTAATATCTGCCAAAAATAAAGAGTTACGAATGAAATTAATTGAACCAGAGGGAAAAAAGTTTGGATTAAAGTCCTTGCCACCCAAGTCCTAAATTTAAGGTATTAATTCAAGAGAATAGTATCATCATTTGCACATACCTTAAGTAACCAGCAAATGTATACAGAAAATTTGAAAATCACATTTCTGCCAACATATATTGAAGGAATTATAGTTTTAGTAAAGTTAAGGCTTCAGTTTAGAAATACCTATTCTCTGTTTCCTGCAGTAATCCCACTGAAATTAACTTTTGAGGCATTTTTGAATTTGCCAAGTAATTCTCTTTCTGACTTCAGCACAAAAAGAAAAAAACTCCTGTATTGGGGATCTATTATGAAATTGAAACTATTACAAATGCCAGCTGACCATGACTAGAATAAATATTTTCTTGGAGTTTTCCAAGTCCAGATAATGAAGCAGTCTTTAGAAGTGCCTACCCAGATCTCCCTTGCAGAACTGCAAAGGGTTGCCAATTGTTACAAATATCTTCTCAAGCAAAGTCTGCATAGAAAAGTAGGCAGCGAGACCAATTCATTTAAGTGGGGAAAAGCAAACAGGCTTTTGGACACAAAGATATTTTTTGAATACAGAGAATTTACATCCATTATTTACAACAGCTGTGTGACCATTAAAGAATCCTTATTTACTTATCCTCATTAGAGATAGCATCCAACACTGAAAAAAAAATTAAGACTTTTTCACTGTTGAAAAGGGGGAATAAGATGACCTTTTTTTATAAACAGCACCTTACACATGGAGGTAGGTGTGCTTTCTGAGACTCAGAAAGCCCTTAAGAAAAAAGTCAGGACTGACTTGTAAAGGAAATATTTAATTCCCTGTCCTCTCTGTGAATTGGGGAACAGTAGAGTGTATTTTTTGTTATATTTACAACTCAGTAAGAATGAGAAAAATACTGGAAACTTCCCAGTAAAGGAAGTTTTTACTAGGCAAAAAATACAGGAAAGCATTAAAGTTTGTTCTGCACAGAGTAACTCTGTCTTCTGTCCCTCTATCTAGAAACATTAATAACTCAAACAAGTGTCCTGTTGACTTTGAGATGAGCTGGCTCCTGGACTGCATTGAAAACTCATTTGCCCAGCCCTCAATGGACTGAGGCAGAACTAATGTATTTTACTATATTTTTAATTCCTAAAATTTACTTACTAACTCCAAATAGCCTGGCAGAGAATGTATAATTTTGTTGTCAGTGCTAGGCAGAGTTTTGCTGGAACTAGATGTCTCTTACTCGGTGCCTTTTTTGAGCAAGAGTACCTGTCTGCAGCTCCTCATAGAGAAGCTTTATGGCTCTGAATACTTAAAATTTTGTCTGCCAGAAGAAAGCTTTTCCAAAACCAGATAAACATGAAATGCTCAACAATACAATTCTGCAGATTCACTTTTTGAAATGGCTTTTCTTTTAGTAGAAAACCTTTTGCCAGTGCACTGCAAAGACACTTTACCTTGTATGATCCCAAGCCACAGTTTCTGTAACTCCAGTTACTGTTTAAGGGGTAATAAATCTCCTTATGTCTTTCTGTCTCCCTCTCTCCCCTGTCAATTGGTACAGATACTACTAAACTACTGAAGAGAAAAAGTTTTCATGAAAGTTTATTTGTTTGTTTGCTTCTGTTTTTGTTTTTTTTTCTGGAGGAGCAGTGACACACATTTTGAAACTGAAACAAACACTGTTACAGAGTCACCAGTCCAAAGTTCTGTTTCTCTGTGGGTTGCTGTAAAGATCCACAGATGAGCTTGATTCAAGACAGTCCTTAGGTAGAACTGATTTTTCTCTGAACATTCACACAATTGAAATGCTCCAGGATTTGTTTCAACCTCAAAATCCTTCTCAGAGCCCACTCAAGACTCATGGCCTATAAGATATTGGAGATCAGGCATGCAAATCTTGTTTATTAAAAACAACATTTATCATATTTTTCATATCCCTCCTGTGTATCTGTCTCACTTTTGCATCATGAAATCAAATCTCGATCTGTTTCAGGGGAGGTTGCAGTAGCACTTGCATGGACTGTGCCACTAATCCAGGCAGAACTTCTGGCCAGTGCAATGCAGTCAATAGCAATTGTTTCTAATAAGAAGATGTTAAAATATTATTATAAAAATATATTATATCATGTTTATTATATTATATTAATTATATTATACAGTTATAATATAAAGAATATTTCTTGAACTAAAATCTGAGAAATCATACTGTCATATAAAAGACAACCCTTAGAAATTTTTAAATAAATCACTTTAAATATGGCATTTATGCCCTTTTAAGAGATGGACATTCCTAATTTGAAAATCTTGACAAGTAAGCCAAGTCCTATATTTCTGCTCAATGTAACTTATTACACCAAGCACACACCTAACTATAAGACCTTAGTGTCACATAGGACAGTTCTTAATAAAATACTCAATTAATGACTCTGAGGCAAAGTGCTGCAACACACACAATCTCGAGCTGTGCAACCAAGCTAATACAAGTATGATTAAGCTCTGGGCTCCCTTTTCTCCCCATGGCATTCAGAACAGCTCAGAGCTAAACACAAAGAACAGAGGCTTTTTTTCCTCCTTAGCACATGAATTACTACATTTTCAGGGCACAAAATAATATTTATGAACTCTGGCTAGCTGTTGGGATTAGTGATGGTGTATCTGTATGTTTGCCTCATGACTGTATAACTTTATACAATTCTCTTCTCCACTTCCAGGCCACCAGTATGAAGCCACTCATTGCAGTCAGGCGATTTGAGTTTTGTCATGGCTATGACTGAAAGGTCTGTATGTGTCTGTCATAGTAACCACAACCCAGTTTCCACCCACAGAGGACTGTTGTGGTGGGGGTGGGACTGCCTAACTCCTCTCCCAGGTGCCATGTGCCTTCTGGGGTCTCCTGTAGCTGCTCAGTTTGGGGATAGGAGGGGCCCAATATGCAGAAGGTAATGCCAATACTACAGGCAAGCTTTCAAAAATATTTGTTGGACAACAGCTGCTGTCGAGAACCTCATCTAGGTGAGATGCCAGAGCAAAATCACCTACAAACAGTCTCAGTCCCTGGCCAAACCCCCTGGAGAAAACAAATTACCAAAGAAGCACAAGCTAGCTCAGCCTTTTATGGCAATGCCATATTTCTTTTCCTTCTCTCTACATTGAAAAGGACAGCTTGGCCTGAGTCACAAAATAAATGCAGCACAGCAAGACAAACTTGACTGATGAGCATAAGAATACAGCAGTGGTTCATTTAATCAAAAGCTTTTATAAGCAACTAATGTAAATTAAAATGCTGAAAGGAAAAATCAAAGTTACTCAGGCTGCTTGAACCTGCTTTAAAAGCATACCAACACCCATATCCACACCCTTTTTTTATTTCTTTAGTTCCTTCTGGAACTATAATATATAGTTTTTTATAATTAAATAAAAACCACAAACCAGAACTTTCAAACAGGATTGTACTTTACATTAGCAAAATGCTCCCTCACAAGTGAGTCAGTCTGCGATGCCCATTAATGGCTAACAGCTCCGTTAAAAAGGGTAAGCAAAAAAGCCTTAGAATGTTTTATTGTTTAACGTGAAAGCACTCAGAACAATGGATGGGCATTTTTTTTCTATGAATCAAAATAATCACATTTAATTAATTAAATGCACACAGCATCTGATTCTGTAGCTGTTCTGTTCATGGAAGTCAAGTGGATTTAATAAGAGGCAACACAATAGAGTCAATTAGTACATTTGTCTCTAACCTACAAAATGAGGGCAGTTGGTTTGCTTGCATATAAGCTTACTCCTGAATGAGTATCTGTGGTCTCCAGTGACAACTGCTCCAGACAAGTTTGGTTATTTTTAGAAGTGGCTACCAGCTATGGCTTTAAAGGCCAGACCAGAAAAAAAACAGGATATTGCTCCAAAAGCCAGTTGAATTCAGCAGTATCAGGAGGTCATTTTTATCTCTGAAAAACAAGACATTGTCAAAAACCAAACACCTGCAAACAGAAAACTTATTTCTGAAATACCTATCTTAAGGCTATGTCATGCTCCTTCTGCATTCAGCCACGAATTTTTAAGAAATTGGAGTGTCTATGCTAAGTAGAAACATGAGCAGAACAGTATATAGCGTGAAGCCAGATGAACATCAGAGGAAAAAAAAAGTAGTCTAGGAGCTTATCTATTCATCTAGTCAATATGATTTCCTCCCTACAGAAAAGAAATCAGAGCATTATAGTACCAATAGCCTGGCCACGCAGCAGACTCACTGGGAGGTCTATTAATTGTGTTTTAGTCTATTGGATATACCTGTCTGCAGTACAAGGGCAGGGATTGATTTTATGTCATGTTTAAAAAGAAAATAATCAGATCACTCAAAGACAAGAATGCATTGACAACACTCTCCCATTCCACCCCAAATAAACCCAAGCTGTGGCTCTTATTTTATCTTGAATGAGAGGGTGATTTAACTCAGAAGATAAAATAGGTAGGTAGCCAGTAAATACCTTTCAGAATATCTGCTGCCATTTGGACCTAGGGCATGGCAATCAAATTGTTACAGGGCAAATAAATGTACTCCAGGACCAAGGTTTTGCAAATGACCTCTTCTTGAGACAATCTAACCTCTCTTCCTTTAGTACTAAAATGGTGACTAAAAATGTAAAAAGACAATCCATTCTGGCAGCAGTTTAGGCGTTGAGAAAACTCAGCTGAGAAAGGAAAATCAGAGCAAACTACAAGACATTGTTTCTCCAAGTCATTTGCATAAGAAAGCAAGTTTATGCAGTACCCAGACCTGCTAAAAGGAAGACAGATCATGGCAAGAGGTGTTAGAGAGGAATCAAGTGCTCAGTTGCCTTTCAGACACAAAGCAGTCATGAACTATTGATTATATGTGAGTGTGTGTGCATGTACAAGCGGCAAACAGGGAAAGTAACTGGCCCAGTTTGTTTTCCATCCTCATCCTATGAAACCACAGTCCTATCAAATGTCACCATAACAAGACCCAGTAAACTGATCTCACAGCAGAAGGCTGTTGGTTCATCCTACTTTGCAAGCACTGCATCAGTTTGCCTCATGTTCGTTTTATATTTCTTGTTAGGGACAAAAAGGTTAATAAAGTATCAGCCTGGTGTAAGTTGCTGAGTTTGGCCAGACAGCCTCCAGAGGACCCTCCAAAGCTAGATAATTCATTGATTCTCTCACCTAAGAATTTAGTAAATACTAGTAACTACTGTATTATGTCAGTCATTTCCAAAGGAATTGTATTAAAATATATATAGTATCCCATTCTGTCATCTATTCACAAAGTATGTTATCTATTTTCAAGTATCTACCACAACATATCTACTTGCACATTATTTTTCTTCCTGAAAAATTGTATTTACAGTATGTCTCTGCACGGATACCCAGATGTTTTGATTTCCATAGCTTTATTTTTACAAATGCTAAATGGCCACCATTGTCATTGGACCTTTGAAAGCTGATGTAGGGTCCCACAGACCCTACATCAGCTTATAAATTAACCTTCCTTTGTCTAAAACACATGTTATTAGATTTAGGAGTTTTGAACATAAGACCCTCCAGGGCTGAAAGAGATATCAACCTTCTTCAGCATAAAAAATTTTATTGGCCCAAGAAAGAAATCAAAGTTGGGAACTGAAATCCTTTCATGACAGAACTCCAGCTTTACACACAGACACCAATCCTGGTTTGAGATGATGTTTTGGGTTTGTCCTGGGTTGAAGTATATTCTGTTACCATCTTTGTGAGCTGTTGGAACCAGGTGGTGTTTTCCTTGCCTTCTCCCTCTGTACTATCTGCTGTTAATGGGCCATCAGTGCCTGGTCCCATGACTCAGAGATAACTCCCCCCTGGACTACTTCCTGTTAATGGCCCATCAGTGCCTTATCTCATGACTCACCATCCCATTGTGAGATGCTCCGCCCAGAGGGAGGAACCAACTATTCAATCCTGGATATAAGCTGAGATTCTGAACACCACAGCAGCACTTGCCTACTGGACTCCCAGAGGAAAAGAGCTACTGCTGGACTTCCAGACCTTTCTTTCTACAGGATCCCCGCGTCAACAGAACTGCTTCGCTTGGATTGCCTCCACCGTTAGAGTGTCAGGTTGTATTTCTGACTTTGTTAGTATCCTTGTATTACTGCATTTATTTATTTCTTTCTTTTAATTTTCTTCCATTAAATTATAATTCTGAATTTGATCTCCCACTGGTTTGATTTCAAACTAGTACAGGGTTGGCATGATTAAGCAACAAGACTTCATAAATAAAGAAGAGAGAAGTAACTGTCAGATTCACATTTAGGAAAATTAAAACATTTTAGTAAACATATATTTTTGCAAAGTGTAAGGGAAATATGTGAGTGGGCTGAGGGCAGCTGAAGTGAAGAAAGGGACAGGATAATTATTCTTACCGTAGAGTTTTAAAAATTATCAGATATCATTTTTTATATATGATAAACCTATCACATTTCCTCCTTCTTTGTACCTTTGAGTGAATTTCATCCCTGTAGATATTAATGCAGTACGTGGGCCATTTCCTGGAGACCTGTTGTTGGCCCTGGTTTGATTATGAAGTTAAACTACATAGGCCCTTCTATAATCCATGGTCCCATACTTTAACTGAGTAGGGCCACTCTACTGTAAAAGTTTTTGCTTATCTCCATACATTTTGTGGTCATCTCCCTCACCTGCTAACTCTTGTTTTCCCAATAGCACTGTAGCTTGAGAGTGGTCCAGGAGCCACACTACGTTAAATTTTCTGGGGTTCAGTAAACCTAATGACCGTGGCTGAGATTTTTTTTTCATCAATACTCTTCAGTTCATCTTATTACACAATGCATTGCTGATGGCACAAAATGGCTCTTAGAGCATACAGGGAAGTTT
Organism: Erpornis zantholeuca; assembly: GCA_013400515.1. Taxonomy (NCBI): domain Eukaryota; kingdom Metazoa; phylum Chordata; class Aves; order Passeriformes; family Timaliidae; genus Erpornis; species Erpornis zantholeuca. Next base: position 217,907 of record VZTN01010700.1, read on the forward strand.
ATGTGGGTGTTTCCAAATTAGCTACAATAGCTACTGGACAGTTTCCTTAGTTAGTGTCCCACATGCATGAGCTAAAGCCTTGGGTTAGGCAAGGGTGTGCTACTTGAGTTTGCACTCAGTTATCTGGAAATTGAAGTGATGTCAACGTCATTAAATAGGCACTTAAAGGGAGGCTAAGAGAGAAAAGTTGTTGGCCTGAGATAGGAGCATACACATTATATTTTGATAACATAGGTAATTTTCTTCTCTATTTGTAGAGCACAGACCTCTAGTCTGACCACTGAGTAATTTTTTTTCCTGTTTACATATTTTATCTGCCAGAAACTCCCTTCTCACAAACAATTTGTGAGTCTCCTGAATTTGCCACTATTTTTTTTATTTCAAAAGATCTGTTTATTTAAAAATGTAAATAATTTGTTTTGCTATGCCCAAATGCAGCTTTTTTATTTCTCATTTTTGACTTTTCATTAAGAAGTTAATCTGCTCCTTTAACTAAGGAGAATAAGTTGCAAATGGCAACTTTTGCTTGAACCAAAGAAAATTGCTTTTCATTTTGGTAAAAGAATAAAAAAACCCTCAGGTCTATGTAAGACAACCTTTTCTTTTTCTAGTTCAGCAGTTATCTGCAAAAACAATTATTCATGCAGCTCTATTTAACCTATTCTGATTTCATGGACACTTTGGCTTTGTCGAGACTCCTCAACACAAAGTTCACAAATTGTCTTTCAGAAGAATTTTAAGAAGCCAAGAATCAATGCTATGAGGGAGATCTGCAATCTAGATGCCCTGTTTGAGTGATCAATAATGCACATAGAAAAATGAGAGTATTTTGAATAGGACTTATTATCCAGCTTGTTTATGTCTGCTTTGAGTGCTCCTGGAGAAAGCACATTTTTGGCACACACAAGCACCAAAGTGTTACTAGTTCATGACCTTATTCATTCATTATTGAAAAGCATCACCCCAAACACCTGGTAAAAATAACTTAGCCTCATGTCCTGAAGTTAATTTAACTATTAAGGTATCAAAGAATTTGGCACTGAGTTAATAAATCATTCTAGTAAGCATTGTTATGAAGTAGGGTGCAGAAAGAAGCAAATAACCCCATGGAAATCAATCTGTCAAGGGCTGAAAATAAATTACAGTAAAATGGAGTGTGTTTTAACCACTTCTCAGCTGTTTCACTCTTGAGCCATAAAAATACAGACCTCTTCTGCACACTGCAGAGCAGATAGTGTCAATATGTCTAACTTCAGGGCCAAGTATTTAGAACAAAAGGAGTATTAAATATATGCTTGTGGGATGGACAAGCAATCTGAAAAACTGATTAAGTTCCTCAATATTATTATAAACAAGGTGTGTTAGAAATGTTAAAGATAAAATACAGTTCTACCTGGGTTAGAATTTGTTGGCATTGCTGGAGCAAGGCATGGGATACTTTCATCATAGCCTTTCTAATGGAAGGCATAACATCAGCAAACTCTGAATACAAATGTGGAAAGCCAGGAAGGTTAATCATCAAATTAAACACAGGGGAGATTCAAACCACACTCTCTACACATATGCTCATAATGGATGATGGCCCTATTTCCCCACACAGGGTGAGCATAAAGCTTGTGCAAGGACTGACTTCATTATATAGACTTAATATTAATACTTGAAGGAGCTATCATCAAGAGTCATTGACCTCCTGTCTGCTCTGACTGCAGAGGCATCCTCCTGTTGAATTATGCATGGCTATATTTATGTTCTAATTTAAATATCATTTAATATTTAGCTTGTTGCTGCACATTTGCATAGTTAAATACATGGTCATCTGCTGTTTACCAAGCCTGCAGGTTTCAGGGCCACAGAACAGAGCCTGGATTCCCCTTTCCTATGAATTGCCTACCTCTACTTGTAGGACCTTACTTTGGCAAACCTGAAAAAAAGATTAAATCATTTTCATACATGGGAAAAAAGAAAAAAAGAAAGATTCTAATGTTCTGTCTGCCAAGGACCCAAAGGCACTCTTTTTCTTTGGAAGCGCAAATTAAAGAAATGAATTTAGTTTTCTTAGGTTATTTAAAACTTCAATCATTTGGATGTTTATTAGATGCAGGAAAGACAGTGTGAAGATTTATATTTTATGCCTAGCATTTTGTTATGCAAGACGTTGAATCAACTGCTCGAGTAGAAAAGAACAGAGAGATTCACAAAACATCCATAGTCCACAGATGTATTGTTCTAGCAGAAATCTGTGGGGAAGGAAGAGAAGCTTGGGAGGCCTACTCTTCCTGGTACATTCTTCCTGTAGATGAGACAGAGGAAAAAATCTATTTCCTCTGGGAAATAAAATGTCTATGCCTACAGTGCTCAGTGGAGGGCAGGTTTAAGGCAGGCTGAGCACCCAGACAGACAGGCAGGCTGCCCACAGCATGCTGTTTGGCTGTAGTTGAGGCTCCAATATCAGCCCCTGCCAAGGACTCTGAACCTGAGGAAGTCATGACCTGTAGCAGGACTGGCCCTCCTCATGGCACTGCCTCCAGCCTGAGTGAGCAGGGGCAGTGTCTGTGCTGAAGGAGCCCTACAAGTGGGCTGTGGCTATTTCATGCAATGTGGATAATGGGCAAGTCCTGTCATGAGAGCAGATTTGCTCTCTCCTGGCTTCCCAAGTTACCCCAGAGGAGTGAAAAAGAGCCAGACCATTAATCCACTTACCCTTGCACCAGCCTGCAGAACTGGCTGGGTGCACCAGCCGAATGGTGCAGTCTATGTGCCCAAACCTGTGTGCCGGAGATCTGCATCCAGGATTTTGCCTCAGGGGCTGCAGTCCCTCCTCAGCTCCTCCGGAGCCTGTCTGGCTCCACACCACTCCCCAAAGGCCCTGGGCTCATCTGCCCACAACAGTCACATGAACCCCCACCAAAACTTTTCGGATTCTTCAGGCCAAGATCAGCGACCTCCTACCCCATGTGTATGCTCTAGCCAGGAACCAAGGAAACCTGGGATGGGGGTGAGACATGGGATACAACACAGGTTAATGCACTTAGAATAAGCCTCAGCAGTCCTGCTGTAAAACTCTTGGCCAGGATGAAGCTATAGGAATACAGTTCAACACATCCTTAGCATCATCAACTCTAGAACTGCAGCAGGGATAGCCAAGTGTGTGTTTTCAAAAAGATCTGGACCCTAATCTAAAATTACTGACAGAAGCAAATAAATAATTAATCTACCTGAAAATGTCTCCAAAAAGAACTATTTCTTGACTTTGACAAGTAAGCTCTCTGTTTATGTTAGAAGATGAGCAATACAATAGTGTATACCCTCCCCCTAATGGACCTTCTTTCAAAATTAATTACTCCAACAAGACTAGGAATTGTAAAAACAACATGTTTTGTCTTTTTTGGTCATACCTGAAAAAATTAGTATATTTGTAAGGAGTTTTTAATTAACAAAATAAACCACTCCCATTTATCTTTGTACTTTAATTAGATGTTACACAAGTAGAATGAGGTTTATTTTGTCACTTCTGAAAACAAAATAGGGTTGTCAAACTAGGGCTCTGTAATGACTTCCCTGCAATACCTAATGAATATGGTTTTCTGAAGTGGGTGTTGATATTTTTCATGTAATTTCCCAAACTGCAGATCCTAAGGTTCTGGTTTCTCTGTTTGGTTTTTTTGCTATATTTTATTTTAAGCTGCTGAAGTTCAGGTATTTATCCAAGGAGGTGTATTTACAATTCAAGAGAGCAGTCTAAAGAGGTAGATAAGCTATATCTGAACAAGCTGTACTGTATCACACCTCAAAGGGCTCTGCAGGCTCATGCTCCCAAAGCAGTGGCTGAGCAGGTTGGTAGTCAGATCCACTTTTCATCTGAGTTCTCCAGCTGGGACATTAATCTGTGCAGAAATGAGCTTTGATACATCTTGTGCAGAGCCCAGTATATTGTGTTTAACATACCTGAATTGAGCAAATGAGGCCACCTAAGAATTTTTTTACTATCAGTGCTATTTTTTTAAGACCAGGACTGGAAAAGGGGCTATCAGAAAAGGCTGAGGAGTGAACCCACCATAGGAAATGCCTCTATGTCATAAAGAGAAGATAAGCCCATTGGGAGAGCCAGGGAGTGAAGGAATCCTGTGGTCAGTTGTTTTAATAGCTGTATCAATAATACTCAAACAGGACAGATCCCAGCCTTAGGGTAAGTCTTGTTTCAACATCAGACATTGCAGAGCACAGATATTTTCAGTATGCATTTAAATGTAAACTGTTATTAAAGCTGATATGGTGACTTGGAAACTTCTGAAGTGACAAGCTAATACAACTTGGCTATCATTTTATGGGGAGAAATGTACCATTTGCTCCGGAGTAAGTAAAGATAAACTCATGGGAAACTATAACAATGAAGAGGGAGAGAAACATGCTTCCTTTTTCTAATGTACAGAATGGAAATTTCAGCACCTTCTTGTACCAAGTCCCCCAAATATAATACCCAACCATATAAAATGCAAGGTATCAGTTCTAGATTAAAAAAAAAAAAAAAGAAAAAAGTCAGGATAGAGTATCTATTGAAATGCAGAATTTACTATGTAAGCTTCTTACCTGATTTTCTACATGAGACTTTTCACCAAGACAACTAAAAAGGTGTGATTTCTCTTGTAAAAGTCCTTATTTCAGACCAGAACACCCCTGGTTCCTGCTTGGGTTTTGAGTCAGCCCTATGCTTGAGCCCAGCTGACTGTTTCTGCCACTGTCAATGTTTATTTTTCCTGTTTTTTCAAGCATTTGCAATAATAACTAGCAAAGAATTTGCTAAGATTACACTGAACAGTGATTATCTACATCCTGAAAATATTTAGATCCCATTGTCAAGCTGACTTGACTCCTGCTGATATTCATGGGAATTAATTCTTGGAACTAATTATGAAGCCATACACACTGTGAGCAACATGTGGACAGCCCAATGAGAGAGGTCCAGGTCAGCCCTGTTTACCCACCTTCCCCACCCCTGAACTGCACCTTCCAGCTGCCTACCCAGATCATCCCAGCCAATTAACAGACCCTCTGTAAACAGCTCGTTAACCTAATCAAAACCTTACCTTGCTGTGATGTCCCACCCTTAAGTGTAAGGGAGCACTCAAGATTCATGAAGGCTTGTGGGTGAAAACAATGACAAAATCAGAGGCTCCAGTCTTCTTACAAAGCTTTACTAGTGAATTGCACTATTAGTATGGAATAGAAAAAAGAGAAAGAAAGAAAGATAGTTTTCCTCACCCTGGATGTAAGTTTCCCACTTTCTATGCAAAATTGTTATCATATACAATCTGTTCTTCTAGAATTGGAGGGCTTCAGCAGTCTTGGGTGGTTTTCATCTCCCTCTACAATCCATGCCCACTTCTTGATCTCATTCCTGTGCTTGCACTGTAGTGTGCTGTGCTTATCTCTAGGAACTAGAACAAGGATGTTTGTCCCAGAAAAGTGCTGCCCTACCTCCACACCATCTCCTTCTCCTGCCACAACTTTTTCTTTTCCACAGTGTGTTATTATCAACAACCTTGGCTATTGCCAACAATTCTTGGCTGGCTCCACAAGCATCTGGCTATCAGTGTCAAAGACATACATACTAGACCCTTATCTTCTGGATTCTACACTTACAGAAAACTAAACCACCTAAAGAAAGCCATCAGAAAAAACAATATTTAAATTATTTATGAGTTTTTCTGGAGAACAAAACTGGCTTTTCGAAGATGGGAAGACTTTTAGGGTCAAAGTAAAGTAAATGACTGTAGAGCGGTGCAGGAAAGTGCGTTGATTGGAAAAGATGAGAAGAGCAAGTGGGATTCCTCCTTTTTTTTTTAGCAGTGGGTTTTTATGAGTATTCACCCTCAATACAAAATATTATCCTGAGTTTGTAAAGGGCATGAAGGTTTCCCAAGATCCTGACCTAAGATGCACTTTTACTTTGGGTAAAAATAGCTGAAATCAATCAAAATACCAATTTAATAAAAATAAGAAAATCTGAAATAGTGTGCATGCAGAGTTATTGTGTACTATTATTAAGCTAATGGAATTTAAATAATTAATTCTGGGATGTACAGAACATAATTTATCAATGACAAGGTGTAACATCTTTGGAAGAAGGACAAAGCAGCTTAAAAAAGGAGGTCAATGAAAATATCTCCATCTCCCCACTCTGCTCAAATGTCCGTATGCCAACAGATGCAAAGTTATCTCTATTAATTCATCTGTATTATTGTCATTACACAACGAGGTTATATGATTTCACCAAAACCTGTGAATAGCAGTCTGTAGTATGTGATGGCAAAAACCTAAGAGCTGTGCCCAGCTCACCACAGAGAGCAGGGTGGACTGGTGTGGTGGATCCTGTTCTGTACCTACTGCATTCAGCCCCAAGAGCCTCAGCAATCAGTTGCAGGAACCACTAGAAAAGCAAAAACATTCTCTTTTGCTTCTACATTATCCACAGACCTGCAGGTTTTGGTTGTGTTCAAGCCATAAATGCAGATATTATTTGACATTTCATTTCTTATTTCTGTTCCAGCCTGAGCAGGTCATGGAGCAGGCCAAACTGTAGCTCTGCAGCTGAGCACTGGAGAAGCACATTCCTCTAGCACATAACCATGCAGGAAGAAAAGGGCTGCCTGCCAATTTAATATGCAATAATACTTAGGGATATGCCTATCAATGATACTCAGTACTCCTGGTGACCATTTGTTTTTTCCTACCTGTTGCTATTCAGCCACAGTTAGCTGCTGAGTGCTGGAGAAGGGCTGGCAAGAGAGAGGCACACATTATCTGATGAACAGTGGTTCGTAGGAGCAATTGCGTCAATGCCTCTCGACGTGGGGGACCCTGCGTCAGCTGCCATCTGTGGAGCAATGGATTTGCGCCCATCCTTCCACCACAGGTTGTCAGCAATAAGTGAAGCACAGAAAACACAATGAACCAGAACACCTCCTTGGACTGTCAAAATAATGTGTAACACCACACAACATGAATCAGCCAATTCCTTGACTTCTCCCTCAGTGGATGTACTGCCAAACACCTGGCCATAAAATAAGGATATTTCTTTATGGACAGAAATTTCAAATCAGACCAAATCTCCCTCAAATTATATGATTTCTTAATAATCTGATTTCAAAGATGACCATCAAAGCACTAAAACAACTTAATCATCCAAAGAACCTTACTTCTCTTTTTTTCCCCCTTCTTTTATGTTCTTACCGATCATCACAAAAAAATAATGACTCATTCTGGTTGGTTAGATCTTACTTAGAGTGCCTGACTCACAGAGTTTCTCTGAGTTGCACAAAGACCAATCCCTACTTGGGTAGCACATCTTCAAGCACTTGCTTAATTTCACTCTAATGATTTGACCCCCAGAGCTAAATGACTCCACTCTTAGACCATGCAATAAAATAAGCCTGCCCACAGCAAAACCAGTGTAACTCTTAAAGATTAAGTGGACATTACACTGCCTCCAAATTTTGGCATAGGTACACTTCTGTGGGTAGGTGAGAATTTTAAAACTTCATTTTATTTCCTTGAAAGACAGAATGCAACTAGAGAAGCCAGAGAAGCTCCAGGTGTTGGTCCATGCATTATCTATGCTGTAAAGACAACAGGAGCTATAAAGACAATCATGGCTGGGAGGTGGCATTAATAAAGCCTAGATGATGGAATGTTCTCAGCACGGGGACAAATACTACTGAGGAGTAAACATTACTTATACGGAATGCATTAAATTAAAAGCATTATTTCTTTTGATTCAGACTTACTTTTGACTCAGCAAATAGAGACCAACATGCAGCCATCTGTGCTGATTGTTCTTTCTCCAATTCTACTTCAAAATTCTTATTTTCTGCTCCTCCACCCTCTTTATTTTTCCATATTTCTTGACATTCAAACCTCAAGTCACACCCAAACCAAAAATAATCATATTTTGAATGAGATCAAACCACATGATCTCATTCTGAACGTGACCAAATGAGTCCAACAGTTCTGTTGCCCCCAGTGCTTGTGAACAGTCCCCATTTCCCAGTGGCTAAATGGCTGAATGGCAGTGAACTCACATGCTCAAATGAGACTATTTGTCAATGTCTAAATTTTTGGCAAACGTCTCACTGTGCTTTTCAAACTATTTCTGGAGTTACGGGAGATCTCCCGACTATTGGATCATTTTTATATATTTGGAAACACTCTTATTTAAGCTCTCATCACCTCCATCAATATCTGTTCTACAAGCCACTGGTTAATACGTAATAAAGGCTTGGAAAGTTTGTTATACCTTCTCCCAAGCAAAGTCACTACAGAGTCCATAGTACATCAGATATTAATATTTGCACAGATTACTTGGCAAACTAAATTTCAACAGTGCCAAACACATTTTAGTAAGACATAACATAATATCCTAACTGGGTTTTATCATTTAAATTATTTCCTAATCAATGTATATATTTAATGTGGAAACTTAACAGTAAGGAAACCATCAATTTTCTTTTCATTCACAATTTGCAACTCAGAAAGGGTTGTGGAAAAAATATGCTGCTTTCCTGTGTGTATGCTGTACAATGTGTTTCACTACTTGTTGCTAATAACACGATGCAATGTCCACTCTAGGTTGGAGTTTTCTGATGCATTTCAGGTTGTGTAGAGGAGAGCTTATTTTCTATCAAGAAACTCTTTAACACACAGTTTAAGGTACATCTCCCTCTATAAAACCTTACCATAAAATACACTAAGTTTAAAGACAGATTTTTGATGAGGTTTTAGCAAAAAGAATGGCAAATTTGACAAGATAATTGTCCTCAAAACATTTTGTATTATTGTGAGTTGGAGGTTCTTGCCATTTTTGGAACCAAATTGTGAAGATATTTCAGATTTTAGAAATGATGTCTGATCACCCACCTGTTTCTCAGACAACTGGTTTTTTTATATGCCAAAAAAGTGCATTTTACTTCATATTTAAAAGGCATGTGTCATATACATTATCTTGTCTGTGTACTCATTTCCAAAGAAATTAATTGTCATCTTAAAATCTTTCCTGAAGAGGACAGACTTGTACCTGTGCCAGAAGCATCTTTGTTTGAAGTCAAAGTAACTCCTATCTCCATTGGTGAATGTTCAGAAAGGCAAGTTCTAACCTGGGGGTACTTGTCACCTTTCATTCAGACTGAAGTTTTCCTGCTGAAGCCAAAGATGATTACTATCCTCATTTCCTAGTACAGAGGTGGAATAATCTGTCTTTAAGATTTAAAGTATTTTTACTCTATTTGACAAAGACGGGTCTATATTTTTATGCAATAATAAGTTCAGTCTGCCTGTCCCTAAACAAGAGATACTTATTTTTTCTAAATATCATTGTCCTTCTATTATACTTTAAGCTTCTGTCAGATTTGTGTTGTATATTTATGCAATATCAACTATGGGTGCAGGCCCGCACGTTCATTTTTCTTTACGTCCCTTTTGGTGGTTGATAGGATCTGAAGTAACATTAACGCAGAAGAAATGAAGAATAACATTATTCAAGAGTGTTCCAGCAGGGTGCCTGGGGTAGGATGCCATGGCTGTCCAGGGGCATCTCCAGCTGGAGCTGCTCGGCTGCAGCCGCACACACACAGCACACACACTCACATACACCGGATAGCTTCTGAGATGGATCGGCAGCAAAGAGACAGGAAGGGTCCTTTTGTAGTGTTCCATGTGGGGTTTACTGTGGCCACAGGCATGAAGGAACCACTGAACTTAACAAGCTAGAGGCAAGCGTCCAGGTTTAAGTATGGGGAGAGGCAGGGGCGGAGAAAGCACCAGGGCCCAATCCTTTCGGGGGCACGGGGGCAGTGCACAGGCGGGACTAGGGCATGGGAGCCAACGGGGAAATAATGAGGGATTGGCTGGGGAACAAGGGTGGGAGTGGGCGAACAGAGAAGGGAGAACATCCTAGGGCTATGACATATAAGGCAGGAAAGACAGGGAGACCAACAGACCAACCAGGGGAGCAGAACTGGGGTACATTAACATAATGCAGCAAAGGCTCCTGGGCAGAGGTCTTTTTGTGTCCCTGACCTCAGAGCAGCTTTCAGGGTCTGACCTCCTGGGGGGCTGCAGTGTCATCCTGACCGGGGGGCTTATTGGCCTCCACAAAGAGGAATCCTTTTAACACTTACCTCTTATAAAGACTGATTAAGATATAGCAAAACACTTCAGGGATTCTGTTCTGATCTCAAACCACTGCTCATTTTGCCTCATCATTTTTAATGGAATGTTTTCTGCGTTGCACACATGTAAATGAAAACACAGTCAGACCCAATTTATTTCCTCTTACATTGAAAATACCTCCTGGATTCAGTGGGACCACAGGGCATCACAGTTTCCTAACAGCAATTAGTATGTGTGCTGAGCTTTTCTTTTATGATCAGATAATTTGTGTGTTGTATTATCATTACCCCGTATTTGATAAATAACCTTTCATATCCTCATAACATTAATTATCTACATTCATTTGCTGTATTTAATAACTCATATTAGACCAGTATTACATTATAAACATTTTTACTTTCAAATTGATGCCTGATTCTGTGCCAGTACTCAGAGGACTGGTATGCAGTGCAGCTCAAGCATCTGCTGTAAAATGCACACCTTAGAGAGTTGACACCAGCTGGAGGACTCCCGCCACCAAAAGATTTCTGTACCTATGTCTACTCAACATAAAACACACTCAATTTTAATTCTCTCTGCACAGATATTTGGCCTATGAGACACTGAAAGTGCTCTCAGTCTGCTGTGTCTGTACAGGGAGTCCCACTCTTTCCGTTTCAAGGGCCAGCATATGCAAGGCAAGCTTAGAGATTTTGGTACCTACATGCCAGGCTTAGTTCATGGTGTCTACTTCTCCTAAAGCAGTTTTTAGGCAAAATAAAGTTAGAGCTCTTGCTTTCCTTGGATGATTGTGTCCACAAGCACTCCAAGTGTTCCTGCGCTTCTTTGTAATTGTCATCCACAATTTTTGGCTATCTCAATGCCTCAGTATATTTTTGGGATCTGATTTTCAGAGCTTCAGGGTTTGCATGAGACCTACCTCAGCCAACACAGACCTGAAAATCAGACCAGCCTGTTAGGAAAAGCTGAAGTTAACTGAACTTATATATAATATTTTGGCTTCATTTACAATTAAGCACTCCTTAAAAACTTTTAATCTTAGGAAGGAAAAAAGCCATATCATCAAATCTTCATGTCATTCTTGAGCCTAACATAATGAGTAAGTTATTTCTAGCACAGACATATTACATAAGCTTTTAAATCACTGATTTATTTCACTAGAATTTGTTAAAATGGTCAAGTATTTAGTTGCATTCAGCTAATAATAATGTTTTATTCTCAGTTGATTTTTTACAATGCTACCAATTAGTTGTGATGTTTTAATTTTTTGTCTACATGCCCTCACTATCCTTGCTCAGTCTCAACTCTATGGTTCAATTACTGGTTTTTTTTCTTGTTGTGAAGATAATCTGAATGATGTGGTTAGTTGTCTAATGGACTTTGATTGTTTCTCAAAAATAATGTGGATAGCTGCTGAGCCTGCTGATGTCTTGCAGAGTAAAAATAAAAGAAATCTATAACCAGTTACTATGAAACCTATGAATTTTGACTGCTTCTCTCAAATCATTCTCTTCTGGTACTTCCTGACGAGTAACTTTCTAAAAATATAGCTTGACACTCTCTTATATACTCCAGATACATCCTTTTCATGGATACCTTATCCTTAAAATTGGACATAATGAGGTCCTGTTATATTTGTCTGACCATTAAGGAAATATATTTCAGTATGAAATAAAGGGGGAAAAATAATAAGAAATATATGTTGCAATGAAATCACAAACACCTGGGGGGTTGCAGACATATATATGGCTTAAATAAATTTCATTAAACTTCTCGATGATCACTATAGTAAACTAAAATGATCTGCAACACCCACAAGATAAAACTGTCTCTCTGCTGACTACAGGAAGACTGGGGAAATGAGACATAACCTGGATGCAAATATTTTTAATTATGTTAATTGCTGCCAATGGAGTATATAAAGATAAAAAACATTCATCTGAGAATAGACTGAACCTGTTTTACCTACTTTGGTAGAAGTAATTTATTCTAGTTTCGAATAAAGAATTGAAGCTATAGTATGAACAAAGACAAATAATTTTGCAATTTTTTCAGCAGGTTCAGCCCCCTTTTAAAATAGGATTTACAAAATACCTGCATTTTTACAAAAAGAACATACATGAATTTTACTTATTCAAGGTATACAGAAAGATTTTTTCAATTATTTTCAATACCCTGGGTGAAGAATTCTTAGTCTGGCACAAAGCAAAGCACAGAGATAGAGAACTTAATGGTGCTAGGAGAAACAGTACCACAAACCAGAATGTCCAGGTGTTTTTGTGTATTTGTGTGTGCATATATATGGCAAACTGATTTTTCAAAACTCAAAATGTTCTGACCTGTTAGTCTTTGAAAAGCCACAATGGAGGATTGAATGTCATTTGTTATGTCATACTCAGACTCAGTTTCTTTTTCAAAAGTATTCTTTCAGAATGTCAGGATCCTGCCTGGTTATAAAAGTTTGTCTTCTGTCCAAGGAATGTCTGCTCAGCTTAATCATGCTTGAGTCTCTTGGAAAACAAACCAGAAAAACTTCACATTAACATCTAAACTTTTTGTTCTGCTGTTTCTTCTCCTTCTTCTTTTCTTTCCCACAAAGTACTTTCTCTGGTTTTGATGAAGGCGGCAGCATACACCAGAAGTATTCAAGCAGAATTGTTAGTACTCTCACTTTGTTTTTTTCCTAGCAAGAAAGTATCATGTTCCTAACAGTCAATAATTCTGTTAATCTGTGGCACTTCTAAGATGATTTGTGAAATTGCTGTTTTGGAAGAGCTTTTAAAGGAAATTTGGAAATCTTCAGACAAAGACAGTACTACCTCTGCTCTCTGGATCCTGTACCAACAAAAAAGGAATGACAGCCCAAAATTTTACAGTGATAGTTCTCAGTCTTATGTTTTAGTTAGTCATGTATCTTCTGGTTGTTTGACCCTCAAATGGGGAAGTGGTGTCCATCATACCAGCACCATTTTACTGTGCACTCTGAAATTCAAAATTACTCTATACTTCTGTTGCTTCACATCAGAATCCTAGAGCAGACAGCCATTTTCCTCCTAAATTCTGTTCAATGCATACAAACATGTAATCAACTCTACATTTCATACAGTGTAGCAATTCCATACCAAATCAGCATGGTCTTGAGCTATATCCAAGGATGGAAAAAAGGTAAAGAATCATACACTCTGAGTGTGGCAATATCAGGTTGCCAAAATAAGTGCAAATATTAGCACTTCACCTGCTAGAAGGGAAAACGTGTCTTAAAGACATTTTGACATCTATAATGAATGTAATAAATGATCTAAAGGTGACTTAGGACACCTTAGGTAACTGGCAAGAGGTTGAAAATCAAGTCATGGCATGTGTAGGAAATTAAATACAGCCCATTTCCAGAGTCCAAAGCAGCTAAACTAATTAACAGATTATCTGTTCTTTTTTATTTTTGTTATCTGTTTTGAGAGATATTAGCAAGATTAAACTTTTGGCTTTGCAATTTCTGCAGGAAAATGATACCAAGAGTTTACCAGGCCCCTTATACCAACTTGGATGGGAGGAAGTCTTTGGCCTTAGTTATGTCATCAAAATTTACATTTCCCATACCAGTGCATGTTCTTCAGACTGCAAAGTAAAGAGTTCCAAGATCTGGGTGGGCCACCATGCTCACTAGAACATCCCCATTGTGTTTGAGACTGGATTTCATTTAAGTTCTGTCTCTTCTGTCTTGAAAAGGGTAATACATGTGGACATCTTATGTGAGACAAATAAAAGAGCATCTTGTGAATTTGCTGGGACGAAACTGTTTGAGAACAGAGCCAGACTAATCCTGTTCAGGAATGCTCTCCTCATTCCTAGAACAATCTCAAGATCTGCCCATAAGGAAAGGAAATTTTGATTCCATGCCAAATTTGTGCTACCCCTATAATCAGATATGAAAGGCTGTGCTGGAGGTCCCTTTGTCTGATTTGGTAAATCTGCATTCCATAAGCTCCCTTCCACTGGTGCTTCCTTCCTTGAAAGACATTGATCTAAGCTCACCTCAGTGGTGTCTCCCCCTCCCACCAGCATAGTCACCAGACTCTAAAAGTCCCTACTTTTACCTTATTGTGGGAAGACAACCCTTACTAGGTCCTTGTTCATATCTCTATACTTCCTCAAACATAAGGACCCTGTGGATGTTCCTTTCATAGCATGGTCCAGTGTGACAGTAGAAACTCTAAGTCAATATTTGCCCAGTTACAGTGTGGACACAGATAAACATTTCTCAGCAGATGTAGGGCTGTGAACACAAGCATAATTTCAAACTCACTTCAAAGACTGCTTTCAGCTACAAGATGACAACTGGTTGAAAGCAGGCTTCCAGACTTACTAAGGAAGCAGAATAATATACAATGACTGCCAATATCACTTCACAGTGTGATGTCTGCTACAGACATGGATGGTAGCTTGACTATGGTACCTTACTAAATATCGTAGACTGAAAGCAGAGCTTGGGTTTGGCAGTCTGAAGCAACCACAGGTCTCTTACAATTTTACTTTATGATATCTATATCCTCATTACACCAGACAGGACTACCCAGATTTTGGTGGGGTCCTATCCAGGACCTTTTGAAACATAAAATATTGGGTAACCCCTCTTCTGAGTGGTACTTCCAGCCGTTTCAAACCACCAGAATATACATGCAAAAGACATGCAACAGACCACAGCTGCCACAATCAGCTACAATAGTGTCAAAAATACTGTCTTGGGTAAAAGTAAAGCCACAGGAAAATGAATGGATACCAGGGATCATCTAAATTTTTCAGTAAGTCTATCTTAAATAGGGTAGGTGCCCATATTGGTTGGAGTTTCTTTTAAATTGTCTTCCTAATATCCATTGGAAGGCTGGCAGTTTTGCTGAAACTTGANAGCAGGACACTGCAGTGATTCAACTCACAGTCAGGAAATGCACCAAGCCTATACATAACTCTTGAACAGAACTGGTCCCAAGTCATAAACATCTGATCATAAACATCAATCCCAAGTCATAAAAGTCCTTAATTTTTTTATTTCTGCCAGAAACCTTTCCTTCACTTAGATTTATGCTATCTGTATGTTGCCACATATCTAATTATTAAGTCTTTTCACCTGTCAGATACTGATGCCATCACGAACCTCACCGTGCTCCCTGACCGTCATTTTGTCAAATGTTTTGCTAAAGTCCAAATCAGCCAAGTCACTGATTACCTCTCCAAATGAGAAGAAAAAAAAAAAAAAAAAAAAAAATATTCATTTTTTTACCCTCATTGAATCTTTACTCTCTGAACACTCGAACCATTCTGAACATTCAGACCATTTCTACCTTGACAAGTGACCTGGGTCATAATACCTGGATGTTCTACTCTTAATGAATGTTCAGAGGCAGATATGTTTCAGCCTCTAAGAAAGTTCCTAAGGGAGAAAGGAATAATCAGGCAAGAAGAGACAGCAAGCTGTGTTCAGGGACTCAGAGATAAGACACTATTTCTGATTTTACCACTACCTGATCCTGGGATCTTGGACAGAAGAAATTGTAAGATTTCAAGCTTCCAGTAAACCTTCTATTGCTTTTAATATTTTACTCTCTGGAGAAAGGATTGCCTTGTATTAAGAATTTGTAAAGAATGTTGCAGAACAGAACCCAAGCACAGCTTGATATCACTGAGTTATATGTAACCTGCTACACAGAATTAATGACAGTACAAAAATGTAGATGGACACAAGGGAACTGTAAGGTGTAGTATGAAGTGTAGGTTAAATCACAGCAGAGGATGAAAGGAGAACCTAAGTACCCTGAATAGTAAAGCTTAGGCCTTGCAAGTCATACCCTTTAATACAGATGAAAGGCTGTAAAATTTTGTCCATATTGCTCAAAGTTAAGGAACAGATCAAGGAAAAGACTTTTTTGCAAGGATTTTCTTGGAATTTTCTTTACAAGTGCAGTCTTTAGAAAATAATCTTCACCCCAGCAGAGTAGGAATGAGACCCAAACCTCTGTGAAATAGCCTCCAATTTATATATTTTTTATTATTTTTCTTCCTGAATGGCTCTGATACATCTGTAAAGATTGACTGGAACCCTCTGTTTTCCTTTACGACCATGCACGCTATTCTCTTCTGCTATGTTCTGCTTTCAAACCATTTAAGTTCACACAGAAGAATTCTTTTTATTTTTATGGAGTAATTTGCTACGCAAAGGCTGGTCTTTTCATTTTCAGATTTCTAATGTTTTCAAGTATCTAAAACAGGAGGACTTTTTTTCCCACTTTATGGAAAAAAAGCCATGCTGGCAGATTTCAGGGCTTAATTTCTTTACAACAATAGATTTAATACAAAACACATTTTTATTGTAATAAAAAAAATAAATAAAGGAAGCAATATGCATTTGAAAATTCTGCCAAACAAGGCAATGTTTTTTTTATTCTTAACAAGAACATCTAATATATTTTTATGTTGGTATTGACTTTTTATACACGTTACATTTATGTATACATGTGACTATATACATGACAACTGAGGTTTAATTTGATTTAACTGTGAAGGCCTCAGTATCTAGTCCATCAGACTAGAAACAAGATTTATGTTAAAGAGATCTGTAAGCTATTTTTTTGTTGTTGTTCTTTGGCTAATCTTTCTGATAAGTTTTTTCTTGTTACTGGAGTTGGTCTTTCTCTCCCAACCCTTAAACTATCTTTCCTACCTTGTTTAAAAACATTGCTGCTCCTCCTGTGGTCCAAATACAATAGAGAGTTAGTGTTTTCCTCAAAGACCAAACAATTCAATTTTCTGAATAACCATTAATATACAGTCATTAATTTTGTTGGAAACTAGCCTTCCATTGACTTTCATAAAAGTTTGCCTTAAGAGAACAAGAGACTTGAGGAATCTTTAGACTCAAGTTTCTTCAATGCTAGACTTCCTTGCCAATGGGGTTGCACAAATATTTTGAGCTCATCCAAATCTCAGTGAAATGTGTTCATTGACTTCACAGTTCCTGGGCTCAACACCTTTAGTGTTCATATACTGGCAGAAATTATATTGCTGAAAGTAACAGATGTTTCTCTAAAATTGTGTACCACCTCTTTCAGTAATGTGATTAATGAATTTGACAGATTAATAAATACTAGAAATCTGCAGGAATCAATAGACCTCATTAGACCTGAAAGCTCAGTGCATTGACATAGAATGGAAGAATCATCATGGAATCAAACCAAATACTGTTCATTAGTGGTACAATTTATTGACATCTGACCTGGAGGGATTTGAAACATGTTAACAGTCTTAAATCTGTTTTTTGGTTTCCTGATAGACAAAAGATACTGGTTTTTACCAGTATCAGGACTGGCATCTACAAGATCATAAGTATTACTGGAAATGATTGCCAAAAACAAAATATTTACTTAACTACGAAAATATCTTCTGACTCCTTTACCTGCACAACAGAGAAGAATATGAAAAGATCTCTCTGCCAGGCGTGGTCACGTTACCAATCCTTGAAGGAATGGGGACAAACAAGCCCATCTTGTGCTGTTCACCTACTGGATATTGTAAATAGGTCCTTGAGAAGATTATTAGCTCCAACTTAAGAGCAGGTAGGCATGTGTTCATTTTAGTACTATTGGGAGCATATTT
>VZTN01010700.1:236231-257362 GCA_013400515.1 Erpornis zantholeuca
TACAGGAACTTGAATTTCATTCTCCCACATCCTGGGAGATGTGCATAACTGTCAGGTTACTATTACTGTGGTACTGGCTCAATCTCTATTTGATCAGAAATTCCACAACAGACTCCAAAAAAACCTCTTCTGTCTTAATGACCTGTGTTTTCCACAGAAAGACTGGATATTGATGGATGGACATTTTTAAACACGAAATCACTCTACTGCAGAAAATTCAGTCTAACTGAAGATAACAGCTCTTAGATGTATAATCTTCTTGATTTCTGTGTCTCACTTCACCCTCTCCCTCATAAAATAGTTATTGAAATACTCTTCTTCTGCCACTGTCAAAGCACACTCTGCTTTCATTTATGAAACTTCTCTCTGACATCCTCTTATCCTTCAGCTCTTGCTATATGTCACTAAATTGGGAGGAGNTCTTACATTTCAATTGGCTACAGGATTATTCTTCATTTCATTACTTAAGCTATAATGTGCTGTTGTTTCGTACTGTTAAACAGCTGCTTAGCTCTGTGAAAATAAGAACCATGTGTTCTACCCCAGAGGTGGCTGGCATTTCAGTGGTAAATGAATTCATCCTTGCTTTTTAAACTGTTTTTGGATTCAAGTGTTATGTAGATATAAGATATTTATTGTTTCAGTTTTATTAAGCCTTGCTCCCAGCTAAGAGGACTAGAGCCAGAATCTGGAGAAAGGACCACCCCTTATGATCAATAATAGGTCTATATAGGATTCAAAGAATTCCTCCATGGTAGGTAACTAAAAACATATTAGACACAAAAAAATATTCATACAGGTAAGACTACAAGTGAGGGAAATGTCTGTCTCTAGAAAACATGGTAGCATCAATCAGGACATATGAATCAGGAACTTGTAACTTACAAATCACGCAGAGTCAAGAGGAAAAAAGTAACAATTGTATTGATAGCATTTGCCTTTTTCTTCTCCAACATAAATCCATTTATAATTGGCCCATGTAGTATTCCTCTGAAAAAAAATTTTCTTCTCTTGCAAAAGACCTCCATAGAAATCTTTTGAATCTCCATAGGAAGTCATTCTCAGAAACGGAGCATGGAGCTTATGAATTCTTTGTGTCCAAACCATTACAAATAGACTTTTTAGAGTTCCAGTTGCATCTAGTTAAATTAGTGCTGTTCATAAATCAAAGGCCTTTAAAATTACAGAAATTTTCACTTGTGTTGAAAATTGAATTAGGTCTTTCTGCTGCAGCTGGATCTACTCACAATAAATCCATAACATTCCAAACCTGTGGGAGCACCTCTCTCCAGACCATGTTCCTGAGTTTCTGAAACCTTGAGAGGCAATAGAAACAACATAATAAATTTAGTCCTTGCCATTACACAGAAATGAAACATAACAACAAGACCACATATTTGTATTTGAGAGCTGGAAAGCTCTGGTCAAAAGGTCTTGACTCCATAAAAATGTGCTAATAGAAGTTTTCGTGTGTGTTTTAGCCCAGCCACAAACAGAGCTCTCATCAACAACCAGGACCATACCAAGAATTCTTCTTCAGATGCAGAAGTGCTGGGAAGCTTCCTCCTCTGCTGGAATGAGGGACTCCCTAGGGTAGCAAGAGCCATGGCAAAGAGATAGTTCATGTGCTGGCAGCTCTGCCTGGCTGCAAGGCCAGCAATGAGTAGTCAGACCTGCCAGAGGTGAGTGGTCATGATAAAAAGGAATATGGCTTGATAAAGGTTCTGTGTATGAGTCTAAGAGAAAGAACAAAAACAGAGTAAAGAAACTGCCTACTCTTTTCTCCTACAGAATTGACCAAAATCATAACTTATGCACTTTTTAAAAAGTAGAGATAAAAACAAGTATAAATGTGTGACTATTCTCATCACTGAATTAAAAGATTAATATTTCTAAATCTTCAAGTTCTACTCGACTGACTACACTACACATGAAAAATAAGTTTTTATTTGCTAAATACAGTACATTAATGCATTATATTAGTCAATTCAGTTGAAAACTCACAAAAGAGTGATGAAAAATACCATCACTTTTCTTCTTCTTAGATAAGGAAGCCGTCATCATAGCCATAATTTTTGGGAAGCCTCCAGTCAAACAATAAGGAAGCCACAGGCTTACTTTGCAGCAGCTTAGGGTATTTTACTTTCATACATATCCTAACTTCAAAGAATTATTGCTAAAGATTATTTATATTTTCAACCTATCATTTCCTTGGATAAATTAGAAATAGGGTCCATCACATCAAGATATGAACCATATCAAAAAGATATCTTATCTTAGTAACACTCAGACTGTGTTCAGTGACATACATGTTGCTCATAAGACCATGGTAAATCCTGCTCACCTGAAAAATTATTTTAAAAAATATTTTCTATTTTCAGTTGAAAATGCAGAGAATACACAAAAACTGTGAAGGATGGTTTGCGCAAAGGCATTTCATCCCACTGATCTATTTGTTAAAAGACAGAAGGCCAAACTTGCAGTTTTGCATGTTGGTCTCCATACATCTATAAATGTGTGTCTAAGAATCACATCCATTTGTAAGCTGTATGTTTGTATAGGGTTGATTCCATTTATAATTGTGTAACATCATTAACTCAAATGGCTTTGTAAAGTTTTAACTGGGACCAGAATCTGTCCTAGATAATATTATTGAAATGTTTGGAAACATCTTCACATACTGTTTATTTTTATTTTACAAAGAACAATGTGGCTCTATGTTCCAGTTTCAAATCAAAAGTAGTAGGGTGCAACTCCACTGACATCAATGGAATCACAATTACTTACAGCAGGTCTGGATTTATCCCTGTGCATCTATATTCATTTAGTCTTTCTCCCCCGGGGAGAGGAAGAGGGAACTAAAATGTGACAGATATTTGTCATATTGCCTAATGCACTACTGGAAGAAGATCAGATGCTATGCTGATGGGTATGGTATAAATGAACATTCAAGGAAACTGAAATTTCACCAACAAACATGAAGGGACACGCAGAGCTTCTTCAGTCTACTTTTCCCTCGTCACTGAAGGACTGTCACTGTCAAACTCTTTAAGAAGGGCATGATATTTCATAAAAATACACCTGCTTGATACTCCTCCATTTTCTACGTAGTCAGCAACAGAGTTTGCTGTGAATGGAGATTTGTATTCCAGAGAGAATAATTATTAGTTCTTTTTACATGTAGTGTCTTAAGACAACTCAGTAGGTGTCTTGTTAATTTGCTCATTACTCAGTTGATGGAAATGTTGATCACATCTATGAATACCAATTATTCTTCATCTTAAATGACGTAACATCAGTAAGATAGAGACCTACCTTTATTTATATTCGCTTCAGTACCAAGTTTGTCATACAATATTTTCATATGCATTTTTAGAGTGGGTGCTATTTTTTTCTACTTCTTCAAGTCAAGGATTCTTTCTATGTTTAAGAGAATGCTAGGAAGCAATTTGTATAAGAGAATTTAAGAGAAATGAAACATAAATGACTAGTTGTGCTTTCTGATGTGATGTCATCTACAATCAGGAAAGAGCTGTTGTGAACAGTGGACAACCTTGTGTCACCTAGTGGTGCCTATTGCAACTTGGAAAACCAGTAAAACTATTTGATAACAGCTGAAGTAAAATACATGCATTCTTCCCTTCTATTCTGACTTTATTCTCATTCTCTCATTATTTTGCAAATAGGTGTTGTCTCTGTAGATGTGAAAAAATGTATGGGTCCATCTCAGTGTCATCCTAGAAGATGTGAGGTGACTTTAATCTTCCTGTTTAATCTCACTATTAAACAGCACAAAATAAAAAAAAGGAGACCAGCCAGATTATGCTTATTATTTATAATTATAGTCCAAAAATGTTGATTCTGGGAATTAAATCAGAGATTGAGATAGGCTGAAGCCAGCTCTTCACATCTAAACCATATTAAATTTGAGAAGACATTCCAGTATATATCTGAGAAGTATTTCATTTATACAGTGTTACCACCACAACCAAAACATTTCAAGACATAACACTTCATTTAACATTTTCATCTAACAGAAACAAACCCCAAAACTGTTTAATTTCGCAGTCACTTCTACACAAGCATAAGTCCTACACCTTTTTCTGATAGGATTTGAAGATATCTAAAGTATTTGATTTTATAAAAGCCTTTTGTCTTTACAATACCCCCTTGTTTCCTGTCTTATTCCATTCCACACCAAAAATAAACAAACAAAAACCTTGAGGCTTATGAAATTTTCCATTAACGCGTCTTCCCAGCATGATGATCCACATGGCCTACTGTTATTAATTGTCTCCATGTGAGTAGACACAATCATTAGAATAAGATGGTAATCATAAGGTGGCTTTTATCCATGTGATTCTTTGAAAATTTGCATCTTTGTGTATTTGCATCAGTGTTAGGTGACTAATGGGTCAAAAGAGAGTGTAGCTGTTCAGGCAAAGATCATTCTTCTGTGATTATACAGAACACTCCAACAGTTCGACAACATTTACCGAATAAATGTGTTTTCTTCAACAGTTCATCAATCTTGATCTTAATTTTAAACCCAGAGGTTTTGTAAACAAAAGTATCCCATAATGCCTTATAGGAGGGGAAAAGTTGCCAAGTGCATTTGACAAAATTTTCAGTGTGATTTTAAGTAAATTGATATCATAATCAATAGCAAAACAGTTATTCAGCTGGAATTCCTACTGAGTTGAGTTCAGTGCAGCCCAAAGTTTGCTGTTAGTGGTCATGCACAGGTAAATGGACATAAGTACAAAGATGGTAGCACCAAATTCCCTCAAATGCCTTCTAGTGGTGAAGTTCAATACTCCCTTAAAGAGATTATTATTATTCACCAAGACACCAATCTCACTTTAAAACCCATGTCTCCTTTGAACATCTTCCCATCCCAAATTTATCTGTCCAGATAATGCTTATGAATTCTCGCAAAGCCAGAATGTAATTAAAAATACAGTAAGCTAATTAAGTTGAACTGGAAGGTCTGAAAAATTTGAGAGAAGTCAATCCAGCATTCTGTTCAACTGATAGATTTGTGAGCTCCTCACCCCTCTCTCACTATTTGTATTAGCTCTGTCAAATAAAAAGCTAACAAGCTGGACAAAAAGTTATCACTCAGCCTTAAGAGGCAGGAAAGAGGAAAAATTAGGAATTATTTTGCAGGCTTTTTCAACTCTGAATGAATATGTGTGCACTGATACTTAACCTCAGATCTAAAGTAAATATGAAGGCATTAAAACCTAAGAAACTGGTGGTCTGCCTCATGCTAGAACATCAGTTTGCCAGTATTCCTGGGTGTGAACATGATCTTTAGACTAGATGATCATTACCACATTCAGAAGTCGAATTGTAGGTTGACTGTAATCTTCACCGATGTTGTATCTTGGGAAGATATTCAGCAGAGACATGAATGCAACAAATGAAAGGAAGAATATAAGCAGGGGGACTGCAGACTGTATAACACCATTTGTGGTTACCTCAAGTTAGAAAGTGAATTTAAGGGAAGAATTGTCTCTTTCTGACTTCTGTAGGTGATGGCGTTGCTGGAAACTAAAATTTTGGTTAGGTGGAGACTTCTTTTGCCTTACATAGCAGGTCTGTCTTGTTTCTTCCCATTAGTGAATTTGCTCTTTGGAAGGGTCTAATGTTTTACAGTTGTGTCTTTGAAATGTGTTTTGAATAAAGCTCCAGCCAAGAATGTTGTGTATGTCATTTGTGGGGAAAAGCTAAAGA
The DNA here is from genome assembly GCA_013400515.1 of Erpornis zantholeuca. Taxonomy (NCBI): domain Eukaryota; kingdom Metazoa; phylum Chordata; class Aves; order Passeriformes; family Timaliidae; genus Erpornis; species Erpornis zantholeuca. The sequence continues at coordinate 241,971 of VZTN01010700.1, forward strand.
CTGCAGGAGCCTGCCATGGTTATGTAACTTGCTTATTTTTATATCTGTTAACTACTGCTTTTGTTAATAAAGTTTATAACAAAAAGTTTTATAGATTTATAAAAAACTAATAATTTTTAAAACCAGTCACATATTTTGGCCTTTTATATGAAGGTTCAATTGTACAAATTTTGCAAATAAAAAACCGAAATCCCAGATGATTAACAAAATATGTTTATTTAAACATACAAATAAATAATTTTTAAGGGCTTTTGACTTAGAAAAATCTGAATTCAATATTTATCTTGCAAGACTTAGAAATCTGAGCCATGCCTTTGGAGCCCTTAATGCACAGCAAAACAAAGAGAATGAGAACGGAGTTTCCAAAACTGGAAGTCATATAGGATGGCATTTGAGACAATAGGGATATTTCCCAGAAAACAACATGAAAAGGTATAAACTAAGCTAGGAGAGACTGTACCCTTTTTGTTTCACAGCATTCATCTCATAAGGTAATCTGTGAAAGTCTAAAGATAGATCAGAAATGATAAATCTTGTCAATATGTCCCACACAGTATTTGGATTGACAGAGCAATGTGACTGTTCTAAGAAAATGTAAATCCAACATGAAGCAAACATTTATATTATCACTAACTCGACAAGTCTAAATAAATCAACAAATTTTCAGGCACCAAAGTACTCATTTTCTGTCTTAAAATGAGTGAACCATGACTCAAAATGCCATTTCTGGAACACATTTCTTTATCTCAGCACATTAAAACACTTAGGGATGCTCCACACCTATTCTGAAAAGGAATATGCATAGTCATGACATAAAAAATGCATGCTAAAACAGGAACAAAAGCAAACCCAGTGTGCCAAAAAGCCCATGTTGTCATTATCACAAACCCACAAGGTTTCCAATATGTCACTACTTAAATCAGAGACAACCAAGCTTGGTTTATTGGCAGGACACTATGCTGAAGTCTGAAGAACAATATCTAATTTAGAGAAAATGGACCACATCTCAGTTGCCATAATTGTCCATCTCTGGACATGACTAACTCATCCCAGTGTGTTATATTAAGCTCGACACAAAAGCCAGCCTGCTGCATCAGGACTGGGGCATTCCATAGTCAATAATCCATCATCTTCCAAATTACTAATTATGGTTATGTCATGGAGCATTATGGACTTTTTTCAAAAGGTAAGGTTTTGAATAACCATATAGGTACACTCACAGCATCTTGAATTCATAAATAATTTAATAATTTCTTGGAGCACTTTAAATCTCAAGCCATAACTCAGTTTTCATTGCTAAAAATATGTCTGGATTTCTATGAAATAGTTAAAAACTCATGATAAATTTAGATGAGAAGTTACAGATTTTATTCAGGTTTGCAGTAACTGTGTGTAAATTCTTTCTAATATAACTTTAGACAGAACAAAAAAAACCCTCAAACCTTTTTAAAAAGTTTCTGGAAATAGCAAACATATGATTTGCTTGACTCATTTCTATTTTAAAAATTAAAGTATATATTACCCATTTCAAACAAAAGCAGACTACTCTAGAAACTGGGTTTCACAGGCATCTTCAACCTTTCAAAGACTGGTCAGAAATGACCTCAATGTATTCACAGTAGAAAAGCAAGCAAAATAAAACACCACCACCACCGAAGTTCCAAGTCACTTGATTAGCATTAAAATTACCACACAGCTAATAATAAGGAATTATTTGTTAAGTATGACAAATCATTCTTTATTGAGGTAACCTCAACTAGAACCCGTTTAAATGCCTCTGTGTTTTCTCATTGTTCATGTAAGGGTTATAATCCAAATTCTGCAGCATGAAGGAGAGGCAGGTTTGTCCCAGTGCAATGATAACCTGAGATACTGAGAATGAATCTTAGGCAAATCCATAGATTATTTGTCTTCCTTTATATTAACTTTCCATTTTCCTTTCTACTTTGCAAATTGTGCCCATCCTGTTAATTACTGCCTCTCCACATCTCTTTCATCTCCACCCTGAACTGTTAATTCTATTCTCTCAGAACCTGACCTTCTTCAATCCTTCGCCAAAATCCATTTCACTTGGAACAGTACACGATCCCTCCCAAGCACAAACTTTTTTTAACTTAGAAGTGTCAACACATGTGCAGGATTCAAATGTGTCATCATACAATCAAATTCTTGACAAGCCCCCTAAAGTTTTCCCCATAACCCCTCTGTCTAATCCCTTTTACCATCTGATCATCATATTTGTCTAATGATAGGTTGCAAAATCTTAAGGTCAGGGATTTTATCCTTTTATCCATTTCTGTACAGAGTCAAGAGTTAAGTGTGGAGGCCAGTAACTCCCCTAGTGAGGGTTATGCTGCAGACCCCTGGGACATCAGTCCCTGAAAGCTGCTCTGAGGTCAGGGAGACAAAAAGACCTCTCCCCAGGAGCCTTTGTTACATTATGTTAATGTACCCCAGTTCTGCATCCCCGGTGGGCTCGTTGGCCTCCTGGCCCTTTTCCCCCCTATATGCCCCAGACCTAGGATGTTCTCCCTTCTCTGTTCGCCCACTCCCACCCTTGTTCCCCAGCCACTCCTTCCCTATTTCCCTGTTGGCTCCCATGCCCTAGTCCTGCTTGTGCACTGCCCCTGTGCCCCTGAAAGGATTGATCCCTGGTGCTTTCTCCGCCCCTGCCTCTCCTTGTACTTAGGCCCAGACTCCCCATGGTTCTGGGTTATTTTCAGTGGTCCCTTCGTGCCCGTGCTTGCTGTAAGCCCCACATGGAACACTACAAAAGGACCCTTCCTGTCTCTTGGCTGCCAATCCATCTAAGAAGCTAATCAGGGTATGTGTGAGTGTGTGTGCTTGGTGTGTGCGGCTCTGCCCGAGCGGCTCCAGCTGGAGACACCTCTGGACAGCCACGGCATCCTACCCCCCACCACCCACGACAACAGTTCAGCACACTCGTCAGCCATAATCACTGAATAATGAGCCCTCCTAAATTTGTTTGTCCAGTCATTGTACTGGAATGGAGTACAAGCTTCTTAACACAGATCTTGAGTAATAATCAATGTATTTCGTAATGTAAGCATCAATACATAATTTACACGTTTGAGAATTTGGATGAACTTTTAGGTTCCTATATAAAAACTTTTGATAACTTCATTAAAAGGAACATAAAATACAAAAAATTTCCATAATGGCTCACATCAAGGCTTAATAGAGGGATGTACTCTGAAAAACTCATATTTTATCTTGGAATTAACGCAGCAAGGAAGGACAAAATGAAAGTGCATTAGAGGACAATGACTTTAATTATTAAATGTACCTCTGATTAGGGCAATATCTTGTTTATTGCCTTAAAGTAATAAGTATCAGTAGTATAAAGAATGAACCTAGCCTACATCAACAAGAATAATAGAGATTAGATATGGATGAATATGAGTGGAAGTTTTTTTAAATATTAAGTTATATATTTACAAAATTGCCTACCTGGACAAATACTGTTTGTTTGCCTTACTACAAGTAATTTCTACCTAATACTCACCTATCTATGACTGATTTGGATGCTGAAATCCTTAGGAGACAGACCATGTTAAATAAATGTTTTAAAAAAGTAATAAAATCCTAAAATCATAGAATGTTTATGTTGGAAGGGACCTTGAAGGTCATCTAGTTCCAACCCCTCTGCCATGGGCAGGGACACCTTTCCCTTGACCAGGTTAATCAGAGCCCCATGCAACCTGCCCTTGAACACTTCCCAGGATGGGGCATCCACAACTTCTCTGAGCAACCTGTGCCAGTTCCTCACCACCCACATAGTGCAGAATTTCTTCCTCACAGTTAACCTGAATCTGCCCTCTGTCACTTCGAAGCCATCACCCCTTGTGCAATCTCTACATACCCTTGTCAAAAATCACTCTCTAGCTTTCTTGTAACCAATTTAAGGTACTGGAAAGTGCTATAATGGTTTTTTTGAGCCTTCTATTTCTAGGCTGAACAACCACAAGTCTCTCAGCTTGTCTTCAGAGGAAAATAAATCTTCACTGCAGAGAGTTAGATGATGGAGGCTGCCACTACCTCAGTCACAGGGCAACATTTCCAGCAACATGCAATATTTATAATGTTTTCAATCATAGAAGTGATATTTGTGTAATAATTTCAAGCTCATCTTATTCAAGCTAAACCAGTTATCCACTGAGCATATAGGCTCATCGAGGCTCCTAGGCCTAATTTTTGCCTATCATAGATGTAAATCATGCCAGACTTAGTACTGCAGCTGTACATCCATAAGGAAAATATACAGTAACATGTTCCCTTGAGATAATGTGTATGAACTGGAGTTCTGCCTAATTAACCTGATGTCTGAAAGGTTAAGGTGGGGGGTGGTGTGATTATTCTCACTATAACTTTAAGAGGGTTTTTTCAGGGTGTACACACACAGCTGTTGTGTATAGGTGTCATTGCCCTCTACTGAACCACATCAAAACAGCCTGGTTGTTTATCTCATGGGGCTGATGAAACTACTTGGAGAATTTTCCTCAATTAAAAAAAAAGAGAGAAAGGCTCCCACTGTTAGATATAAAAAGCATATGAAGTTATTCTTTCACCAAATTCTAACGGCTCAAGTGGATTTACAGAAGCACAAAATCCAAAATTAATATAGCTGGAAAAACCTTAAATGACCATACAATTCATCTCTGTTACTATCTTTGATGTATTACATTACACCTATTACATTTTTTCCCTCTCCTGACTCATACACAAGCTGTGCTCTTCTGCAACCAGCATTGTAATTTGATGTTATGATTCATTATCTGCCACTCTTTATGTCACCATTGCTTGAATCTTTGAGCCACTGAATCCTTGCATCTTGTGCATGGATTCTCTCGGCAGTTTGCCATTATTTCATTCTTATCTCCAGCATGTCTGATTTCTGCTCATCTTCAGATTCCATCCAAATTACTATCTAGATCAATAATTGTTGTTGCTGCTGTTTGGGTTTTAATTTGCCTTTGGACTTTTGCCCTGTAGGCTTTCGAAACTCATTTAAAGCTCTTTTTACTATGTTAATGAGTTTGTGCCCCAAAATGACCTCTTTGTCTAAGGGACACTATCTGTCAACCATTCCTTTGACATGAAACACTTTGGAAAAGGGGGAAGATGAAGATTTTACAGACAATATCTTCAACTGCAATCAAATTCCATAGGTTTAAAAACATTAAGTTTTGGGCAGAGTCTAGGAAAAAATTTCTCACCTCTTCCTCTGATTTGTGAAAATAGATATGAGGTTTTATTTGCATAACCTTTGATTTGACCAGGCTTTAAAAATTACAAAATTTTAAATCCCACAGAATTTGAGGTGGCATGGAACAAGTATAGCATTTGTTATCGGTTTAGCCATCTAATAATCAGCTTTCCTTATGATTTCAGCAAGAGAGGCATGGTAGGATATGAGTCTTTTCTTATGATACCTTTAAGGTACCTTTAAGAGTACTATAGAGCTTACATGTGAACAGTCAGGCAATAACTTGCATAGCAGGAGACAACACTCAAAAATACATAGCATAATTCCCAGTTTTTGTAGGATAGTTGTACACCAAAAATGGTTTCTTCTTTATGTAGGTGTCTATCTGTGTGCTCTGGAAACAACCTTGTCACATGGTTTCCACTTGTTTTCCTAGCAGGGAAAGTCTATAGACAGATGTGAAAGGCAATCTTGTGTATGCTGGTGGCCAGATCCAATATAATTCTGTGGAAACAATATATGCATGTTCTCATACTAGACTGGAAAATGTTCTCTGTATCTGACCTTCAGTTTCGGATTGACCTCTTCAAAGCTCGCTCAACTATTTCAACATACAGTTACAATTAACCTAAAGGAGAAATTGTACCTGTATCATTTCCAGTACACTAACCCATGTCTACTGCTGAATATGATGAGAAGGAATCTATATTTTTGCAACATGTAGGTGTGACAATGAACAAAACTAACTACTTTTCACACACTTCATCTCTTCTAAAAATTTTGGCAATTAATTCAGATGTTATTTGCACTGCTTACTTAGAAGCTCTCTCTGAGTGATGACTTCCTAATCAAAACTTTAATACAAAATAATAATAAAAAAAAAATCTACCCTCATTTTTCAGGGGAAAATGCCAGAATTTCTCTCTCTTATTTCTACTGATAGAAATCACACTGAAAATCATCACTTTGAAGTGCAGGGCTGTATGATTTACACAGTAAAGTTTCCAAAAAAGAAAGAGTTTCAGACTTTGGCTCTGATTTAAGTTTCCTCAAAATTCAGAAATATTGAGATACAGAGGTTTGATTCCTGTTTATCTCTAATTGAAAACAGAATGAAAATTTCCCAATATTCCATCAGGCAAATTCACTTTATGGCGAACATTGAAAACAGTCTCAAAATCAGGAAGATGACACACAATAACACCAAATCAAAATGAAACTGATTAAAAGTTCACTTTGCGTAAACAGCCAAAGTTTCTGAAAATTATCCAAATTCAGATCAGCAAAATAGGAACTGATGCCTCATGAGCTCAGGCTCAGCTTGTTTCTGCCTGGCTCAGTATGGGGAGGAAAAAAGTCAAAGCAAAGAGAAAGAAAAAATAATCTAACAGATATGTAGCAACATAATTACTAAATTAGAAATATTTTGTTTGTCTTTCCATATGATCAGATTTATAAAGTTAAAATTTTTAAGCAATTGCCTTTTCAGTTACATTGAAGAAGTCAGAGAGTAACTTAATACTGCAAACTGCATGGAAAAGATTGGTAAGCAGAGCAGTTTGGAGTCTCTATGAAGAAGCTCAGGTTCCCCTCTCTTTCAAAAAATTGATCTCAGCATCATGCCCTTTCTTAAGCTATAGTGGATCCCCATCAAATATGAATGTATAATGGTGTCCCATCCTTTCTGCAGTCCCACCAATGCCATGAGTCTGGTTCAATCTCCTGCACTCAGTGGACAGGCCACAGGCTCGGAGATAGTCCTCCATTATTTCCAAGGGGGAAGCTTCAACACTTTGTACAAGCATCAAGACCAAAAGGGGAATCAAGATCTCATACATACAAACAAGGCAAAAATCTACTCTTCCCTATATTTTGTGGACTATCTAAGAAGTTGCCCCTTTTTGTGCATATTTCCTGGGTGATATCTATACCAAGGCTTATAACAGAGTTCTGTGATGGAAATACGAAGTCTGGTATGAATGAGTGGAAATATCTGTATGGGAAAGCACCAGAAGAAACTACGGCAAATGGCATATATTGATATCCAAGGTGGTGCCTGACATTGGTCAGACCAATAAACCTGGAGGAACAAGGTATTTTCATGAAGACATGAAGGCCTCTACTTCAGTGGGGCCACAGCAGAAATGAGTTACCAGTGGGAGACCTGTGCAGTGATAGCAGGATGGAGGACATGAGGTTACAGCCTTTCATCTGTGCCATTCTTCTTCCTGCTGTCCCAAGAAGCTGCCAGAAAGCCATAAAGGTATCCAAAACTTGAGAACAAAAACAACAGCAATTTTGATTTAGACATGGGGATATTGAAATGACTTCAACAAAGGACCACCAAGATATTCAGGGTGGGAACACTCACCCTCTGAGGAGAGGCTGAGCAAGCTGAGCTGCTGCAGCCTGGAGAGAGCATGGCTTTGGGATGGGCTTAACAGTATCCTCCAGTGCCTGCAGGGACATTACCAAGAAAGTGAAACCAGAGTTTTCACAGGGTTGAACAGCTGGAAAATGAGAAAGCAGGCATGAACTGAAGCTAAATAGGTTCAGGCTGGATATAAGAAAAAGATTTTTCCCCATGAAGAGAATTAGGCATTGGAACAGGCTGCCAAAGGGTGTTGTGGCAATCCATGTCTCATAGACTTACACATCTGCATGTTCCTTAGATGGTCTCAAACTTGACCTCCTACACTGGGAGTGGTTCTCCATTCTTTGCTTCTGCCTTTGCTTCTGCAACTTGGATGGTGTGGCTGGAGCACTTTTTGGTGAAGACTAAGGCAAAAAAGTCAGTGAGAACCTCAGCCTTCTCCAAATCCCAGGTAACCACATTCCCTGTTTCCTTCTGGAGAAGGAAGTCTTTCTTTTAGCACTGATTTATGTATAGAAGCTTTAATGTCCTTGGCCAGATATAATTCTGTCAGAGCTTTAACTTTCCTAGCCTGATTCCTGACTGCTTGGAGAATTGGTCTGTATTTCTGCCAAGATACAGGTCCTTCTGTAGGCTTCCATCTTCTGTAGGCTTGAATTTGTCTGAAAACTCCTTGTTCATCCATGTGGGCATTTTGACTTCATCTTTGTTGTGCTGTGCCCTCCTGAGCTTGGATGAGGTGACCATGGAATATTTACCAGCTGCTTAGGGCCCCTCTTCCTTTCACGGCTCTATCCCACGCTACTCTACCAAGTGGGCCACCAAAGAGGCCAAAGTCTGCTTTGCTGAAGTCCAGGTTAGTGAGCTTGTTGTGCGTCTTTGCTGTTGCCCTGAGGATCTTGAGCTCCACCATTTCACCATCAATGCAGCCCAGACTGCCCTTGACCTTCACATTCCCCACCAGCTCCTCCTTGATGGTGAGAACAAGGACCAGCACAGCACCTCTCCTTGCTAGTTCCTCTGTCCCTTGCAGAAGGAAGTTACCGTCGATGCATTCAAGGAACCTCCTGTATTGTTCCTCCAACAGATATTGGGTGGCTGAAGTCACCCATGAGGCTCTGGGCTTGTGAACATGAGGCTGCTCCCATCTGTTTCTATAGGGCCTCATCTATTTGGTCTTCCTGGTTGTGTGGTCTATAGCAGATCCCACTGTAATGTCACCTGTCATTATAGGTGCACATGTTGCTTTTCCTTTAATCCTGACCCATATAATCTCCTCATCCATTCCCAAATGGAGCTCCATGAACTCCAGCTGGTCACTGACATGAAGGGTGACAACTTCTTATGTCCCCTGCCTGCCCTTCCTAAAGAGCCTGTATCCTTCCATTCCTACAGCGCCGACATCCTACTGAGTCTCCAGGTTGCCAGTAAGGTAAACATTTGAACTCTTGTATAGCTTTAGCCCATATGGAAAAATAGCAAACAATATTCACGTGCAGTTTTAAAGCAGCAAAATTGAATAAAAAGGAAAAAGAATCATCACAGCTTTTCTGAGAAACTGAAACTGTAAAGGAATGTACAAAAAGACCACCCTGTTCTGAACATCTTCCATCTAATACCAGACATAATTAAAGTGAGGCAAAAGAGAAGATAAAAGTTAAAGTAATTTGTCCAAACTTGCCTATACTTCAATTTACTGAAAACATCTCCATAGTTTAAAGATGAGGAGTTGTAAGAACTGTGATGGAACAGAAGTAAGTTTTAGAAGATTGGTTGAACTGGTTCTGGGAGCATAACAATATACATGGACCTGGCCTGGCACTGTGAGAAGCATGTGACACACTGTATCAGGGAGCAAACACCAGAGTGCTCATTAACAAAATTCTGCTTTAAAACACACTTTCAAAGATACCTTTTGAACATGTCTGAACAGTCTTTGACTGAGGAGGTTAATATTGGCCTTAAACATTTTCTGAAATCAAGACAGTGGAAGATTTGGAATGTACATAACTTGGAAATTACAGGAATGGATGGAACAGAGATGTGCAGGAATAAAAGCAGATAAATATCGTCAGAGACAAACTGAGCTTGGCAGAACAGATCCTTATAAAAGAGAATTGTACTGACAATATCTGTAATTTCCAAAGGGCCTATGTTTAATAGTCTGTGCCTTTTAAACATACATTGATGATCCAAAACATGAATACCAAACATAAAATCTGCTGATGTTTTGTATTTTGGGTTGTGAATGAGCATGTTATTCAACAGTGTTTTAGAAACTTTTAATTTTAGTAGGTGTTTTTTTCCTAAAATGAACAGGAAAGTAAAAAAACCAAATATTGCCATTTACTGAATGATCCTTTTGGAGAACAGATGAGATCTACAGCAGTGATTTTTATCTGCAGTGTAATTTATTTTATTTCCAATTTTATTTGTGTGCATTAATGAAGAGGATGACTTAACCAGAAAAATTATGGAAAGAAAATTAAAGCCAAGTTTTAGATGTGTAATAGCTTGTTTTCCAACAGTCTGCTTTTTAAGCAGATCAGCTTATGAAAAGATTTAATATTCTTTAAGGGGATAACTGGAAATATTGTCAACACCTTTCGTTTCTATTTGATGGGTTTGAGACCGATGAGAAGTAAAGACCATTCAAATAGTCATGGCAGAAGACAGGAAATATAATGACAAGATGGAGAACTGTATTAAACAACACAGGGGAAGTAGACTGGGGTAAGACAGAAAACAAATATGGCTATCTCCACAACAGGTGAATGAGATTAATAGAAACTAGATCACAGAAACTAGAAATAGAAATGAGTAAAAGTGTTGAACTACTGCTATAATATAGAGGGAAACCAATCCAGCCGTGAAGTCATTTTTTTTGTGTTCTAAAACCCTATGAAAACAGGTAAGATTAATAATATTGATAAATTAAAGCCTCATTATCAATACCCTATACTGCTCCCTTTTGGAGCTGTTTTTTTGTTCAAGGTTTTACTGCCCCTGACTAAAAAAGGAAGGAAAAAAAAGAAACAAGGACAACTAAAAAAAACACAACCTTATTAAATATTTTTCACTCTGCACAGGCTGTTAGAGAGTTGTATCTGTTCCCAGGTAAAGAGAAGATGCAATACCAAAACCCCTGAGATCGACAGATAGGGGCATTTTCCACATGGGTTTTGCATTGCAGTTGCTCTTTTCATATAGAGGAGAGGAGGGTGATAACTTTTGCTGTCTCAAAATGTGTGCCAGGACATTAGTTTGGTCCCCTGCCACTCTTTAGTTCTGGAACCAAAAACCATGTTGCCTTTTTCCTCTAATTGGTTCCGATTAAATATTGTCTACTAAAATCCCAAATTTTCAGTACAGTCTAAAAACGCATAAAAGCAGTAGCCCAGTCAAGAAGGAAAAATGTAAAGGTATATCAGGAAAACGCAGGTTATGAAAGTCAAAACTCTTGGATGAAGTGAGAGGTCAAGGTGAAGAAAGAAGATGGAGAAGAAAAGCAGGTGAAGCATAAAAGAATGGTTCCTTAGATGGGGAACATAATGTTTTGTTTATTTGAAAATCCGGTTTTAAAGGTCTGGTGTAAGAAAGATATCAAAATTTTAAGGAATTTTTTTATTAGTTAAGGTTAATTTTATGTTGAGTTTTTGTACATTTAGATATTTCTAAAAAATTTCAGCTCTATATAAAAGTATGCAATAAGCATAACTAAATAAAATGTAACTGTAAATAAAGCACCTATGAATACATAAACATTGAGAGTCATTTTGGAAAACAAAAGTTTATCTGTATGAGGTTTACTGCTATAACCATGTATAGATGTGTAAAATAATTGGAAATATGAACTCATATCCTAGAATCATATTTTTAGATGATCAAATTATAGAATCTTTGAGTCTGGTTAAGTGCTTCAGGAGATCACCTAATTTAACACCCCTGCTCAAAGGAGTGTCAGCTAGAGCAGGGTGCTCACAGACAGTCCCCACATGGCTTCTGAATACCTTTACAATCAACCTGTTCCTGTGTTCAACCGCCCACACAGAAAAAGCTTTTTATTTCATTTAAAAGTAGCTTCTTGGTTTTTTCATCTGTGCCAAATTACCTCTAGTCCTGTCATGGAGCACCACTGAAAAGAGTTTGGTTCCATCTTTAGCCCACCTCCATTCCTTACCAATGTGTAGGTATTTATACACATTGGTAAGATCCCTGAGCCTCTCCTCATATGACAGATGTTCCCATCCCTTGCTCACCCTTGTGCATCAAAAATGTAAGTGTGATTTTACTTCTACTGAAGCAAAGTTAGACCAAAGCTTCATGCTCTTAAAATTCAGCCGTGTCTTCCTCCAATCAAGCAAATAGTATGACCTTACACTGTCACCAGACACAGCACTTCTGGGAGTAAACCAAGGTTTTTCTCAGTGGAGTCTTTTACTTCAGAGACAAGCCATATTCTGCTGTCTTTCATCATCATCTTTCAGACTGTGACTTGACTAATTTCTATAAAAAATTTGAGTGACATGAATTGAGTGTTGGAATGGAAGAGATTCTTCCATGTGTAATGCAGATGCAATTAGGGGTTTTAGTTTTGATTTTTTTAAACTGTCTTAATTAAGAGTAAAGAAATAGAAGAATTCAGAGGAAAGTGGGCACCTGGGGAAAGTTCATTAAATCTCCATGATTTGTTTTGTGAATGCTCATATCCAATGCATTCCTATATAGTGGCTGTTGTTCAGCATGAGGGATGGACTCTACTTCACCTGCACTGAGGGCAGCCTTGCTATGGGGAACAGAGTAATGGGTGATATGTCTGGAGGGCCCCTCAGGCCAACTAGGCTCCAGGGAACCAAAGCTGCAGATGTCTCATCCAGTCACTGATTCATGGATGTGACAGCAGGATCCACCACCGTCTAACACAACATGAGTAAGAAAGACTTGTTTTGACTTGAGCACTGAAAGCTCCACAGAGGACTGAAATATGAAGATATTTCTTCTGTGAGCTTCAAAAAGTCTCTGACAGGAGGTAAGCAATCCCCAGGAACAGACTCACACTCATTACAGCATTTCTACCTGACACGTTATAGGCCAAAGTTGTTTGAGGTGTCTCCACACTTTATGACAGGGTTTTCCAAAAAACACTGCTAGGTTTAAGGCTCCTGATATATTGCTTAACAGAACTACAGGCATGGAAAGACTTCCTCATGAGGGGAGGAGGAGGGGTAGGCACTGATGTCTGCTCTGTGTGGCGAACAGTGACAGGAACTGAGGCAATGGACTGAAGTTTTGTCAGGGGAGTCTTAGGCTGCATATTAGGAAAAGGTTCCTCACTCCGAGGGTGTTTGGGCACTGGAACAGCTTCCCGAGGAAGTGGTCACAGCACCAAGCCTGACAGAGCTCAAGAAGCGTTTGGATAATGCTGTCAGGCACATGATGTAACTCTTGGGGATGGTGCTGTGCAGGGCCAGGAGTTGGACTTGATGATTCTTGTGTTCCCTTCTAACTCAACATATTCTGTGCTTCTGTGATTCTGAATTATTTTATTGAATGATGGTTATTACGCCCCAAAATTCATCTGCAGAATGAGGACAACAGTAGATTACATCCCAGCAACTAAATACAAAATCTCTCAATGACGTTGTGCTCTCGGGACCAGAATGATTGTTCTTCAGAGTGACTGTACAGGGCACACTGCCTGCTTAGTGGAAGTCTGCTTAAAGCATTCACAAGAGCCTGGCATTGGAGCTAAGATCAGCTAATGCACAAGAGAATTTCTTGGGCCAGTGTCTAAATGCTGCAACACTGACCACTGGAGAAAACAGCAAATAGACAGCCAACAACCACTGCTCTCAGTGTTCCTCTCCCTCCCCTCTCCTCCCCAAGACTCTGAGAGATGTGGGACATAGAACTTCTTTAATTAAAGATGGCAGTTCAAGTAAGGCAGAATGGGATATTATATTGCCCAGCTTGCCATTTGTTATCTTGAGTAGGTCAGTCATAATCAGAGCTGTGTATTCTAGTATTCTGGGGGGCAGGGGGGGTTCAATATTTAGTATTGGATTGAAGAATGGGTTTAAAGTAAGGTTTTCTTTATTAGAGTTTTCCTTTCATATTAATTCCCATCAGTTGCAGTGACAGTTGTATGCAAGAGCACATTTGATCAGCTACAGGCTTCCTCATTGCTGAGGTAAGCCAGAAAACCCTCCTGACTGCAGCAGAAATGTTAGCAATAATCCTAGACAAATCACGTGTTGCCAGGACTTAATGGCTGGCTCTCTGATTAACAACCTGAGGTAAACAGAGGGCAGTTAATAACATAAACCACTGTGGATTGTAATATCAATAATGCCATGAAATGTCCAACTTTTGAAGAATTATTACTGATATAAAGTATATTCTACAACTTATACTAGAAATGTTTTATATTTAAAGGAAGAAGGATGGGCTGCATACAACATCAGTTGTTCCACACCATTAACAACCCCATTTTTCCTTCCAGAATACAGCTCTTTTGGTTATGTTTACAATTTTACTTTTGGATCGATGCAAACTTCATAGGGCAGGATTCTTTCTCTGCTTCTCTCACAGCAGTAAGAAATGCCAGCACAGTCAATATACAGAATTGCCTGGCTCAGCACCAGAGGAGATAGTGCTAATCGAAGTAACAGCAGCAGAACTTGAACCAGCCCTTAGAAGGAGAAGGTATTACAGACTAATTCATTAATCTGTTAAGCCTCTGTGTCAGCGAGAAGTATTCTCTTTAGCCGAGTGTCCTTAATAGGATATATCAGGCTCTGACCTGAGGCAGATCAGTTTTTAAGTCCAGCAAAAACTCCTAGGACAGGGATCTGAAATGTAATAAAAACATTTGCTATAAAAAGAGGCATCTGGGCATCATCTAAGTGATCTCTACTGCTGAATGAGAGCATTCAGCAGTATGCAATTGAGCTGTGTCTCAGCAACTACAAAATATGCCAATTTTTTGTGTTTGGATAAATAATCGCTAGAAAAATAGAAAAATAAAAATTATATAACAGCAATTGCCTGCTATTATTAGACACACACAAAATACATTGTGCAGCCTCTGCTAATAATCATGAAGCTCCTCTCTCCATATCCATAGCAGGAGTGACGATGCCAGGAAGCAGCGTGTTCTGGGAAGTGCACTCAGTTGTGGGACACTCTGCAAGGCACAAGGCAGTTAACCCATTCACCAGCATTCCCAGTTTTGTAATACAATCGTATTAGTAAGATTCTTCAAATGCTAAAGAGTTCAAACTGAGTGAAAACAGTCAGATTTCACTGAGGAGCCAAGAAGGAACAGGCATTTTGTCCCAGTCCTCGCATTCCGAGATAGAAAAGCACAGACTGCAAAGCCAAAATTTTGCCTCACTGTCAAGTAAAATAATTCAGATGAGAATTTAAAGGGAAAGCTGGGGTGGTTCATTATTTCATTTTAGTTCTGCTTATAAACCATGAGAACCTCTAGAAAGATGGATGAAATTTTGCTCATGCTTTTAAGATAAACAAAAGAACCCCTGCTTCTGTCTGAGACCAGTGATGGAAAGTTTACGCAAAAGGATTTTGTTCCATAAAGTTTTCAATTACAANTCCAAGGTGTTTAAATTGAAAAATGAGGTGAAAGAAAAAAAATAAACATTTTCCACTTCAGTACTTTCAATGAGGAAACTGAACCTTTAGGTTCTGAATGAAAACTTTTATAAAACAAAATTTAAGCCAATTAATGTTTCCTTTCATACTGAATTACTCTGAAAGAGGAGGAGCATA
>VZTN01010701.1:0-10753 GCA_013400515.1 Erpornis zantholeuca
CCAGGGTTTAGCTCAAAACGCACGACCACAGTGCATGGCATGAGAAATGCTATTCCTAAAGCAATAAATTGGTTGAAATTATATGACATAAAGCAAAACAAAAATGAAGCCCCAACAGGCTTTTTGAACAGGCTAAAAGAGGCTGCATGAAAATACACAACTTTGGACCTCGAATCAGCTGAAGGGAAGGCACACATTGTCTATCTATATATAGGTCAGTCTGCAGACGATAAAAGGATAAAACTGCAAGAGATTGGTGCAAGGGAAGATGCAGGAAAATTATTGGAAATGGCTTGGAAGGTGTATTGAAATAGGGATACAAAAATCCAAAACAGGGATGATTATCATCAGTGTCATGGATGCAAATGCCAGCATGGTAAGAGGGTCAATCAAGAAAAGACATCTAAGGAACCTAGAAAGGGTACTCCTCTGGATAAGAACCAATGTGCTTTTTGCAAGATGAAAGGTCACTGAAAAAGGGATTGTCCAGTCTTGGAGAAAAAGAAAATTCTAGACCCCGTGGGAACCCATGAAAAGATTTTTCAGGCATTTTCTGCCTAAAAGGGATTCTTACAGCACCAAGGTCAGTCAGAGTGCCTGGGATAAGATTCCCAGGCAGCGAAAATGTAAACATGAAAAAATGTTTTGAAAATGATATTTCCTTGGCCAGTGAAATACTTGATCTTTGTTTTGTTTTCACACACTGTTGTACACTGTTCTGTTCATGGAGACAGACACACAGACACTCTCTCGTGGTATGGATTGAGAGAGAGAAAAAGTTTTGCTCTTTGCTTTTTGCATTTTGCCTTTGCTTTGCTTTTGCATGAATAATAAATCTAAGCCTTCTGATGATTTATGAGAAATGGAGTCTTTTTCATGGCTCAGGCCCTAGCTAAGGGCCTCATCATTGCCACAAGACCCAGCTCCTGAACTAGCTGTGAATGGGGAATGAAGGGGACCATAGGTTTCTTTCCTGGCAGAACCTTTGGTTATAGCTAAACTGGGGAATGACAAAATTGAATTTTTTGTGGATAGGGGGGCAACATATTCCATGCTAAACACTTTGGAAGGGAAACTGAGTCAAGACACTGTAAGAGTGGTTGGTGCCACAGGGGTAAGTGAAGCAAGGCCTTTCTTCCAGTTTTTGAAATTTAAATTCGGAAAACACTGCATGACTCACCAGTTCATCTATATGCCAAACTCTTCTAAGCCTTTGCTGGGTAGGGATCTATTGAAGAAATTAGAAGCTGAAATTAAATTTTGCAAAGGGGGGGTGAATAAAAGTTATGATTCCTGAAACTAAATTTGTGGAAGCGGCTACCTTTTTCATACAGGAGGACCATGGTGAAATCCCCACAGAGGTTGAAAATGCTGTCATTCCAATAGTGTGGGCCAGTGATTTTCCTGGGAGGTCCAAACTGGCAGAACCTGTAAGCATTACACTCAGACCAGGACCCCAATGGTAAGACAAAAACAACACCCTTTGAAGTTAGAAAGTTGTAGAGGGTTAGACCCTATAATGTAGAAGTTCCTTAAATTTGGGTTATTAGTAGAATGTGAATCTAAATACAACACGCCCATCCTGCCAGTAAAAAAAAGCCAATGGCAAAAACCTCTGACTGGTGCAGGTTTTAAGGGCAATTAACAAAATAACAGAGCATATTCACCCAGTAGTGGCCAATCCATATACCCTTTTGACCACATGTTTTGGTTTGAAAGACAGGTGTCTGCTAAGGAAGGCAAGAGCCTCCCTTGGAATGGAAAATGTCACCCCCTTCCCTCTGAATTACTATAATTTTTAAATTAAGGGGCTTTCAGGCAAAGATATGAGAAATAGGAATAGCAGTTCTTTACTAGTATATATAACAAGGCAATAATACAGAAACACTGGCTTAAACTGCCAGAGTCAGGATACGACCTTACACCCTGCAGGGCAGGGTGGTGGTAGCAGTCTGATAAAATGGTGGCTGCAGTCCTCTTGAGGTGATATGATTCTGTTGAAGCGGTGATCCTGTAGAAGGGTCTGGTCTTCCTCTGAAGGTCCAGTGGTGGTTATGTAGCTCTTGTCCTCTGGGAATCCAGTAGGTAGGGCTGACTGAGGTGTTCCAAAACTCAGTTTATATCCAGGATGGAATGCTTGGTTCCTTCTCCTGAGCAGAGCATCTCACGATGGGATGATGTAATTCTATGAGTCATGAAGTGAAGCTAGATGGCCCATTGACAGAAGATATCCCTCCAGAGTTACCAGGGATGTGTCATTGAAGAGATAAAGAACACTGCCCCACCTGGTTTCAACAGATGGTGATAGAATACATACTTTTGGTTACATCTTACATTGTAACCTAAGACACCACACTGACAGATGATTTAGGGTGGTTCACTGTTCTAGATCTTAAATATGCCTTTTTCTGTATTCCTGTGAATAAGAGCTGCCAAGAACTTTTTACTTTCAAGTGGGACAATCATGAAACAGGGAGAAGAAGCCAACTCACCTGGACAGTCCTCCCCCAGGGTTTCAATAATAGCCTAACTATATTTGGAAACCAGTTGTCAAAAGAATTGGAGGACTGGAGAAGACAGCAGCCATGAGGAGGTTTTTTTACAATAAGTGGATGATATATAATTGCTGCCATAGATCAAGATGACTGCATCCAACTCCCTGTAAGTCTTAAACATTTTGGGACTAAGGTATAGGGTTTCAAAAGAGAAAGCAGATATTGCCAAGGAAGCAGTGATTATTTGGGGTTGGAGATCTTCCATGGACATCAATGACTCAGCAGAGATCAGAAAGAAGCCATCTCTCACCTTCCAGAGTCCCACATCATGTGAGAAATGCAGGCTTTCCTGGGAATGTGTGCCTGAACATGACTGCAGACCATAGAAGAGGCCTATTCCAGCAGACCAGGCTTGAAGGACATGTCTCTAGAAGATCCAGATTGGGAATTGTATACAGACGGAAGCAGCTTCATGCGAGATGGTAAATGAATAACAGGTTATGCAGTGACAACCACAGACAAGGTAATTGAGCAAAGGCCTTGCCACCAGATGTATCATCACAGAAAGCTGAACTGATTGCCCTGATGAGAGCTCTAGAACTGAATGAAGGAAAAGGTAAATATATGGACTGATTCCAAAAATGCATTTAGTGTTGTGCATGCCCATGGAGCCATTTGGAAGGAAAGAGGGTGTTACCAACCGGTTAAATCACAAATGAGTAAAGAGAACTAACTCTGTGAATGAAATAGAAAGAATTTTGAAGGTTCTCAACATTCCCAAAAAAAGGATAAAAAAGCAAATGAGATTAAATGTGGATGCAAAAAACTTGATATATTTTTATTTAATAGTAAAAGAGGCAAAAAGAAAGAAAGATAAAAGTAGAGAAAAGTTAGAAAAAGCTAAGGTTACTTTAAAAAGCATAGGATAGGTCGCCACCACACTGTGCTGCCTTTGTTGCTGCTGATATGGGGGGAGCAGCCAAACCTCGGTCTACTCAGTGTTCTCACCATGGAACGCAGGAGCAGGGGTAGGGGATTCTACAACTCACTCATGACTTCGGTCCAAGGATGCAAGATCGAGGGGGTGGTTCTCCTCAAGTGGGCGGTGTCAGCTCCAAGAGGTGTCTCTCAGCAGGCAATGGTGGTGGTGGGGAGAAAGGCAAAGGTCAGGGATTCTGCCCCTTACTTTCCCCTCCACATTTTCCACTAGTTTCTCCTTTCTTTTTTATGGGCCTCAAGACGGGCTACTCACAGTGTTGAGGTTTTAGGGGTTCCCCTTTTGTTTTTCTTTTTCTCTTAAAGGAACTTTCCCCCATATTTTTGTTGCTAAGGGACAAATTGCTGGGTGCTTAAGAGAGACAAAAAAACCTGGCCAAAAGGGGAGTAGTCCAGCTGGCTGCCCCCTTTTTACCTGGGATTTTCTCATTGGGGCAGAGATGCCACGAGATATGAACTGGCAAAAAGGGGCTGGGTACAGCCCCTAGCTCTCTTGTTCTCCCAGCATCTGGAGGAGAGGGAAGCCGCTCTCGTGGTGGAGGGAATTCATCTCTGTTGCAGGCTCCTGCCTTCCTTCTGCCATGAGTGGAGCTTGCTTGCTGGAGTGGCTGTTGCACTGGGACCCTATTTTAATACCCTACCTTCACCAAAAAGGGACTTTTCTCACCATCTGCTTGGGTGCCTCAGGGGACCCCAGGATCCTAAGCCTGCCTTTCCCTGCCCCACTGGGAGCCGGGCCGAGGCTGCCCTGTCCCCGCAGTTCCTTTGCTGCTGCTGAGAGCTTTTGCTGCACTGTAGCGCCGCACCTCCTGCCTGCAGACACCTCCCAGGCTCTCGCTGCAGCTCCAGAGCTTGATACATCTTATCTACAACCTGGGATTTGGATTCATCCCTGCTATTCCAGCCTGCTATTTCCCGAGAGTCCTGCCAGAGCACCAGGGTTGGCTGCCTCAGGGGATTTGTGAAGAAAGCATCTCATCCGCCATTACTGGGTGGAGCCTGAGCTCGCACCGGAGCGCCCCCTGCAGCCACAGGGGGGCCATCACACCCGNGAAAGCCCCTTCATTTCAAAAATTATAATAATTCGGAGGGAAGGGGGTTGCATTTTCCATTCCAAGGGAGGCTCTTGCCTTCCTTAACAGACACCTGTCGTTCAAACTGACACACAGTCAATCCTGCACATAGTTTTCAGGTGTTCAAGAGTGATTACGATAAGCAGACATAATAACAAAGCACTTTTTGAAGCCTTTGTCTTATTACCAGACTCTTACATCCCACCCTGTGATTCAGCATTATTTCGTGGGACATCAATGTAGCTTTCTTCAGTGGTGGTGATTTGAACGTAGCATACAGAGGGAGAGAAGGATAGGAGTAAGCATTATATCATGCATTTAGCCAAGCCAATGACAACAATTAGGAATACAATTCCAATGACAATTGTTATTCCAATTTGTGCTAACCATTTTTCCCACCCTGTGAGCCCGACTCTAGGATGGTAGTGACCCATGAACTATCAAACACTTCTCGTGGTTGCATCGCATGAAACTAATTTCTAGTATGATTATTTATTTCTCTCATCTTAATTCGTGCCTCCTCAGTGGAGCTAGAGGCATTTTGAATTGTTATACAACACTCAGTTTCTATCAAATTTAACATTCCACAAACTCCTTGTTCCTTTAACAATATCATATCCACGGCTAATCTATTTTGCAAAGTCATTCTAGTAGTTTTCTGGATGTTGCTGTACCCCAGCTTGGGGCAAGCTGGGGAAGGTTCAAAGGATTTGAAAGTTTTAGTTTTGTGTGTTGTAAGGCTTTTGCTAAGTTGCTTCGTTCATTCCCAGTTCCATTTAGTTCTATTGTAAGTTGTTCCTCTGTACCCCGGTTGCCGTGGTTACCCCTCTCCTTGAACTGTTCCTTCCCTCGAGTTGTCGAGCCCCATTCCCCTGCCTCCTAGGAAGTGATTCCCAGTTTCTCTCCTCCTATTCCCCCGCCTACTGGGCAGAGGATCCCTGTCAATCTCCTTGAAGCACCTCTTTCCCTCCAGTAAGTTCCCTCTCCTTCGGTGTGTCATTGGTCCCCTCCCTGTGTTCCCTCCTTGGCTGTATCCCTATTAGACCCCAAGTTGTCAGTTATGTCTGAATCCACCCCGAGCCCTTGTTTCATTGGTCCCTATGTTCTCCCTCCCTCCGTATAAGACCCCTTGCACAGTCTTTGTCTTTTCTTCAGGATTTTCTGCTGACAATAAAAGTGTTAGTATGCAGAGGAGAGACCCCTCCTTTTATTTCTTTGCCTACACGGACACACTTCCACCAGGGAGCAGCCTGCCACCTAAGAGGAGACCACAAGGTCTATTAAACAGCAACAAGCCACACAGCCCTCAGGGACGTCTGCTGTGTGACCTGGTCGAGCCTCGGACAGCTTGCAACCAGCATCAGCTGGACTTGGGTGTCTAATTCTCCAAATGCATGTTGTGTCCAATTGCTTAATACACTTAATTGCCAGGTAATATCCTCTAATAAAAACTGGGGTTTTTTTTAAGGTGACATAGGGAGCAAAGACATTTTCCAGGAATAGGGATATATTTTGTCCAGTGGTATAGTAATATGGACAGTCAATTCCCTCAATTGCCCATTCTGGCCTTTGTGTTGCCTTTGAAGAGGGAACACTGCGATAGAGACATTCTTTGGACAATTTAGTGAAAGTAAAGACATGTATGGGGCAAAGGGAGGGAATCCAAATTCCACACTGTCTTGGAGCGACTTTATGGTGTATCCTATATTGTCTGCTCTATGCTTAGAAAATGAATTTTATTCCATTCTGTGCCTTTAAACTGAGCCTGAGAGGGGAGAGAAGAAAAAAAAAAAACAGCCAGAGGAATTTTTTCAAAACAGTTCTGTGTTTCAAGGTCACGGCTCCTCTCTGTTGTGCTGCTGCTGTTGGGGGGGTTAGCTGCTGAGGCAGAGAGGAGAGGAGAGGAAGCACCTTCCTTGCTTTCCAGTGTAATCTCGGCTCTGTTTTCTTCGAAAGAAGAGAGACGGAGGGTTTTTTCTTCCTTTTCTGGGGCTTTGCTTTCTTCTTTTTCTCTTCTGGACTTGTTCAAACCATCAGAACAACAAACCCGCACTGGGGGGCCTTCCACCAGCCTGCAGGGGGATCCCCTGATCCCGTCCCAGCTCCAGGGAGGAGAGAGACCACACCCGGGAGGACTCTAAACTCTTCCAGGTTTCTCTCCACAGCGAGAGATTTTATTATTTAGCATTATTATTCTTTTCCTGTGTGTTTGTTAAATAATTTTTTTTTTCCTCAGAGGAAATATTTCTTTTCCCAAACCTGGCAGGGGAGGGGTAATTACATCCTGCTTTCCATCAAGGGATATTTCTCTTCTGAATTTGTCTCAAACTGGGACACACACCTAAGTCCAGCATGTTGTTCTAATGACAAATGTGAATAAAATTTCCCATCAGAGCATCCCCAAGCCATTCCAAGAGGGGCTATATGTTTTGCAGTTTTACAGTTAGTTTTATCTGCATAATCAAGGATGGTGATTTTTGGCTTAGTATTTATCGGGGTACTGTGGACTGGGTAGTGGTTAAAGGGAACTCTGCATTGGTTGAGAAGATATTTGTAGGTGGAGTTACAGGACTCATCTTGATTTCTCCAGCCTTTTGAGGGGTATCCCCAACAAGTACACATATCCCTTATTAATGTTCGAATTCTAAGTGAAAACCATGTTTCTGGAGGATCTCCAGGTCCTTTTTTGCATGTTATAACCTTTGAACAATTGAATAGAGGACTATGTTCTATCTGAGGCACAGTAAATTTGGATTCTCTAATTTGTCTTTAAGAAATGTTTGTACAGACCATGCCCACATTCAATTTTGTCAGTTGATTGGAATTATATTCGTTATGTTAGGAAGCTGCACACACCAGGAGGGGCTAAAAACTGTGGTATATTTGCCTTCATATACATCTGGTGTATATAATGGGTCAAACAGTGGATCCCATGAGTAAATAAGGCAGGGCTGTTTAGCATTATATTCCTCAAAGGTTGTCTCAGGACCAAATTTACCTTTACTTGATTTGATGGCTGGGTGAGGGGATTAAATTTGAGATAAGATGGTTACATTTATCTTTGGACTAATAGTTCTACAATATTTATGGTGTAACCACCCTTCAAGAGGTGTATCAGAAAGTGGGTCATACGTTTGGTAAATGTTATGCACTAAAGGGGTACCTTTCCACTGAATTTGGCCTCCATTTGTCTTACTTGTCCACTGTTCAGGTAGAGGTAACGGAGCTGTCACACTAGCCATATTAAGAACAAAAGATAAATTCAAGGATATTAAGAAAAATCACAATCCTTGTTCAGCAGACTCAGGTAATGTTACACATACACCTTGATCAGTATGATTCAATATTTTTGCAAACCCTTTTACAAGTTTTAGGCAAGGTTCCTTTGACTCTCATTTTTAACAGCTAGCTCTGCTGAGCACATGCACAAGGTAAATAACCATACAAATATAACTAACATGTTATAATCACAGTTGCCAGTAAACCGAAGAATAGTCCATATCTGAGGTTTTTCATTCACAGTTCTGAATATTTTTTACCAGTTGAACAGTTACCTGTAAAATAAAAGTCTGCCCAGCCCCTTTCAGGGCTAACATTAAAATGTAGGAACAATCCATCGAGAGCTTATTTTGTGTTCTTTGCCATAAACGTCCTTTGCTTTCCAGGTGTATATATTTAAAGGACCAGTGAGTACCATAGGTACAGCTCCTGCAGTAGGCAGTTCCACCAATACAGATTGTGTAGGGAAGTGCGAGGGATTTTCATTGCCTGTAGGTGTTGATGTTGCTGGTATTAGAGGGAGGCTGTGGATAAAAAGCTGTGAGTCTGGGACATCCATTTACTCCCCAGCGATCATTTACTATTTTTACAGCATCCCATAGTTGTCCAGCCCAATTGGAATTATGAGGTTTCAGAAATCGCTTAAGCAGGCCATTTGTTCTCTCAACCATACCATTTGCTTGTGGATAATAGGGTGTGTGAAATATCCAATGGATCTCTTCTTCTTTGGCCCATTCCTGGACAATGGTTGTTGTGAAATGTGACCCATTGTCCGACTGGATAGCTACAGGTTTTGGAAAGAAACTGAACCGCATTTTAAGGGCTTCTAATGTGTTTGCACTAGTTGCCTGAGAGAAGGCTTCTGCTTGTACTAGTCCTGATCTAACTTCTACTCCTACTAACACATTGTTTTCCCTCAGACTTCTGAAAGGGTCCAATATAGTCTATTTGCCATGTGTCCCATAGTCCTTTCCTGTCCCTGATATGTAAAGGGGGTTGTTCTAAAGGGTAGCGCTCTAGTCGGGTTCTGCATTGCTCACATGAAGATATGCAGGTATGGCACATCTCCCAAGTCACTGGCCATCCTCTGCTTACTGCTTCCTTGTATAGGTCTTGTGCCCTTGTGTGCTGTCGCTTTAAGTGCAACCATTCTAATAATTGGTCTCAGTTTTCTGCTGGAGTTTTTGCACTTAGTAGGGCTAATCTTGCCATTTTTCTTCGTTTGAAAGACAGGTGTCTGCCAAGGAAGGTGGGAACCTCCCTTGGAATGGAAAAAATATGACCCCCTTCCCTCCAAATTATAACTTTGAAATTAAGGGGATTTCAAGCAAAGATATGGGAAAAGGAATAACAGCTCTTTACTCCTATCTATATGTATAACAAGGCAAACAAACAGAAGCAATGGCAGCAACAACAAAAAAAACCAGAAACCCAGTAACAGCCTTCTCTCGGCTGTTGAGCACCTTCTCCTTTGGTGTAGTTACGGTCACAGCCAGCCGGGGCACTGGTGGCTCCCAGCCAGGCAGGGCAGGTGTGATGATTCCCTCGCAGCTCCAGGGGGCACTGTGGCACAAGCTCAGTCGCATCTCCCTCACAGGGTAATGGCGGGCTGGATGGTGAAAAGGGGCTGCAGCAGGAACCTTGGAGCAGTGCCTGGAATGGCAGGGACAAGCAGACCCCGGAGTAGCAAACGAAACATATCAGAAACTCCACAGCCGTAGCAGGACCTGCTGGGTGACCTAGCAGGCAGGGGTTGAGGGGTTACAGTGTACCAAAAATACCCGGAGCAGTGGCAGGGAAACAGCAGGGCTGGGCAGCGGCAGCCTGGCTCCTGAATGCAGCTGGGAGAGGCTCCCTGGGAGGGGCCTCGGGGTCCCGGGTTTACCCCTGAGGCACCCAAGTAGATGGTGAGGGTTCTTTCTAGTGATGTAGGGTGTTAATAAGATCCCAGTCCAACGGCTGCTTTTACTAGCAAAGGCTCACCTACAGTAAGGAAGAAGCAGTACAGGGCTAGGGTCCAGTGGTGGCAGTGAATTCTCCCCACAGTAAGCAACAGCTCGACCATCCTCCTTCAATACTGAGAGCGAGAGAGCGGGAGGAGCTGAGCCCAGCCCCTCACCCCCCAGGCCAAAATCTCACGATATCTCTGCCCTTCCAAAGAGAAACCCACCCCCCAGGTAAGAGAGTAGCCAGCTGCACCCTTCCCCCACCTTGGCCATTTCTTCTGTCTCTTTGATGCCTTAGGATTTTAGATTTTATATTTTTCATATCCTGTAATTCTTTAGTGTATAATTCTAAACTCCATATAGCCTGTTAGCTACTGTTCTCCCATTTTGGTCAGACAAAACAATTCCTCTCTAGGCCTGAAATTTAAGGACATCTTACTTTCTCAGGCCTTGAGAAATGTAAACAACAGTGATCTAGTCTTGCTGCTGGTTGGGGGTCTGTGGGTCAGACCCAGGAAGCTGAGACCGATCCAGAGAGCATGCCTCGCAAGAGACAAACTCCCAGGAGATCTACGATGTCCCTTCAGCAGGCAGGGTGCCTCTCTGCAGGGGAGCCTGCCTCAGCAGGCTTCAGTGATTCAGCGTAGCAGTGATTTCAGCTCTTGCCCTGNCTTCTCCGGCAGCTCTTTTAAAGCAGCATAGGAGGCATGAAAACATAAGTAACGCAATAAGAAATACAATGAAAATCCACAAAGCACCCTTAGCTAAAGATGAAACCCATCCTGTCAATACCCATTGCCCAAAAAGGCTATCGAACCAATCCAGG
This sequence comes from Erpornis zantholeuca, assembly GCA_013400515.1. NCBI lineage: Eukaryota > Metazoa > Chordata > Aves > Passeriformes > Timaliidae > Erpornis > Erpornis zantholeuca. Next base: position 10,616 of record VZTN01010701.1, read on the forward strand.
CTCTTTTCCACTTCTAAGTCTTTTACAAGTCCTTCTAGCCTCTGGATGTTCGCATGGATGGATGTTGAGTGTGAAGAAAGATTGAAGCAGCACATCCCCTCAAAGTCTTGGCATCCATGTCCATGGGCAAGCAGTAGG
>VZTN01010704.1:1366-14751 GCA_013400515.1 Erpornis zantholeuca
ATGTGGGGAAAGTATTTTCATATAATCAAACTGTATTTTCAAATCTGGCACTACAATGTACCTCAGAAAATCAAATGGTAGATATGTAAGTACAATACAGATGGCTTACTTACTGCATCCTTTTTCCTTTTAATGCCCTGTTTGATCTAATCAGTCAACCACTAAGAAGCCTAACCCAGCAGCCTTTAGTCACCAGAAAAAATAAAGCAAATAGACAAGAGTAAGAAGGTACATTGATTAAAATGCAGCTGTTAAATCACTCCTACACTTATTACAAGTAGGATCAAGGTAACTACAGACATTATCTGGATTTGAAAGTGATGAAAATTGTAATTTTTACTTAGCTTAACATTCTACTACAACACTGAATGAAAAACACATCATAATCAGAGTTTATTTTGTAGAAGTATGCTAATGATATCACTGCATACGATGTCCAAATGTCATCTACTCAATGCCAACTCAAATAGTAGACTAGGTTTGAAGTTACAATATATTAGTAATTTTAAAATGATTACAAAAATATGAAGCCCCATTCTCCAATGAGCTAGCTAGTTTAGAGAAATTCCTTTTTTCAGGACTATCAGACTTCATCTCAATATAACCATACCACATGAAGCTCAATATATCCCAAAACTTAGTGAAACTTCCTACTCTAACAGGCAACACAAGTTAAAATCCACTTAGTTGCAACATCCAACAACTGAAATCAGCCTGGTCAGATAGCCATAATAATGATCCTTAGGAATTTCTTCTTAGTCAGTCCCAGCATGAAATAAGCAGTCATACCAGCTTAGACAACACTGAGCAACTTGAAAGGTGTACTAAAATAGAAGAGCATCATCTAGACCATGCAAAACCTGAGCCTCATGTTATCTTTATCAGCACTTTTTAGATTTGATAAAATCTATACTACTGTATATAAAAGCAATCTCATGCTTCCTCTGTCATTGTGAAAGCTAACAAATACACTGTGCCAGAAGCACAACACAAGACATTCTCAATAAAGTTGATAATCAGAATGGTGGTAAAAAAAAGTAGGTGCAGAAAAGCTACAAATCCTTCCCACATGCAGCATAAGCAATTGATCTTACACTGATTAACTTAAAGATCCTTATTATTCATTATTAGAATCAGCACCTGTTCAGAGCTCATCAATTTCAAATGATGTTCAACTACTGCATGATTCATACTGAAGTCTAGATACACATCTCTCTCCTAAAAATTTTCCAGATTCCTCTGTACATCTCCAACACTTCCATCATAGGTACATGAATCTTAAAAATCCATGCAACATTAGTTTTCACTTTATACACTTAGAGCTACTTGGAGAAAATAAGATAGCATTTTTGCATTCCAAAAATGTCTCTGCCAAGTTCTCCCATGGGTAAATAAATCCCTGTGGTTCTGATATCCAGGAGAAAAAAGGTAACTGAAATTTCAAGTTAGAGAGATAACAAACACTAATTTTTTTCAACAAAAACACTTAAGAATCCAAAAGTTTCCAATGTTTTAAAAGCTTCAATGGAAAATGGAAAGAAGACATTCTAACACTGAGATAAATTCTAGGACTGTACTATTGGCAAATAAATTCCAGGGGTATGATCTGCTCTTCTAAACAAACTCATTTGGTTAGTTTATTGAAACAGCAAGACTAAAACATCAGAAATTCCCTTCACAAGCTACTTATGATCTGGTTAAACAGTGCTACTCTCATGGATTAAATCAGGCCAAAAAGATTCAAGATTTGTATTACTGCATTTCAATGACCAGACTCTGCCATCTCTACTAAAAGTAAATTCACTGGGAATTCTACTTTTTTGTTGGCATGTTTATAAGCAATGGAGTCAGCTATCATCAGATTTCAATGAGATATACAACTCTTAGGTCTTCCTTATATCCCTCTCCCTATCCTAGCCTCTTTATAGTCCAGCTTTATTCTGTACCTCACTACAACAATCACGCTTATGACAAACACAGAAGTTTAGTCTATCCAGGATGAAATTACTTGGAATAAGACATTATTATGGTAGAACAATCATTCCCTCCCATTTCAGAAGATACCCAATTTAGAATCATAATGTTGCCTCTTTATGGAAAAAGCTTTCAAGAGACTATCTTCATGAAGAATCTTGAAGCAGCCCTAGAGATACTATCTCCAGAAACAAGAATGATACACTTCACTTGCAGTGGTTAATAAACTTGCATGCAATTAAATTCATTCCTCTTCCTCCAAAAATCTACTGCAAACCTGAGAATAACTAATCAGTATAATATCTGAAGCAGCCTTCAGCTTCTCAGTGCACCCAGTACAATGCATACACTTTGAGAGTTAAACAAAATTATAACTCATATCCAAAGCTGAAACCGAACTGCAATTATCTTCTTTGCTATTCCAGCCCAAATAAGGCTTAGGCCAGAGGCTCAGATGTTGGGCCACTGGAACTGCTTGTGCTTTCCAAGGAGAGCACACTTTCTCCTTCTCCCTGCAATCTTCCCCTCCTCTTCTCTTACACAAACTCACTGCACCTCTCCGACACCAACTGAACTGACTAAACAGAATGAGTAAAGTTTGAGAGAGACATAGTGGCCCACTCTAAGTTAGAGCATCTCACTGAGGAATTCAACAAGCACTGAAGTCAGCACAACATATGGGGATTCGTTTAACAGTAATATATTGAAAAAATAATCCAACTAATTGTGAAATGTTTAATCTGAACACCACACACCCTTTACTCATTTAAGCAGCATTTTTTCTTTTAATTTCAAAATGCATAAACATGAAATTCTGCAAACATTAGAGGTTCACCATGACTATTGTGTCATCATGAAAGTGGACACATCCAGTAAAGTCATAATCAATGCATACTTCAACAGAAATGTCTTCACAGCCACATATGGCTTTCATAATAGATTAAGACAAGTTACAGCTTAAGGTATGTGCAAATAAACTGCATGGGATTTGTCCATTTCTGGTTTCAAGGTTCCTCTTGCCTCAAGCCTGACAGAATATCCAGAAAGAAGTTTTCTGCTATTTTCGTGCATTACTTTGTATTGTGGAGAGTTCATGAATTTCATCATACTTAGTGGGGTCAGATGGCAGCAAGACCCTCTCCTCTCTCAGCACTACAAGTGTTAGACTGGCTCAGATGTCCAAGGATTAAATGAAGCTTACAATCACATCCTGTCCCTCCACTCAGCACAAGCTAAACCCCTATGCCCTCATCACAACAGCATTTGATTTACCCCACTGCTCTAAACCGTAAAGCTAAACTCCCAAAAGCTAACCTGTAAGGAAAAAAAGTTATTTCTGTCCATTCAGATAGCTAAATCTGCCTAACAAAGTCAGTTGAATCCTTATGGATATGACATACTATGGACTGCTACCAACGGCAGCGAGAAAAACTCAGCAGACTCAAACTGCAGGTGAAGTTCATTAACAGAATAAAAATCAATCTAAGCCACCTCTTTAAGAAACTTCTTGACAACTTAAAAAAGTTGAGCTTAATAAACACTGACAACACACAAGCAGAGAGGAATAGGGGATCTAAAGCCTTTCCAACAATCATAATTTTCAAAAAAAATATTAAGACTTGTAAAGCTAAACATTTTTTCCCCTTTGCTTTCTCAGAAAGATTCGAGCTTCATACTAACAGGAAAAGATAACCATATCAAAGAATGATCAGCAAAATTTTAAATATAAGAAAAATTTACTAACAACTTTAGTCATATACTGAAGAGTACTGTGCAGGTTAGAGAACCAGACAAGTAGCTTACTTATTTTCAAGTTACCCGTGTAATCCGACAGCCTAAAACATCTGAACCACCACAAATGTCAAAACATTTAAACTTGTTGTTAAAGATGCAACCTTAAGGAGACACTCTATGCATATCTTTAGCATACATACTGTATGTTAAAGAACATTCAGAATGGTTTCTTCAGTGCTTTTGGATGAAGTGCCCTCCTTAAATTCTATAAAACACATAACTTGAACAAAAAAAATCCACATATATATCCTTCAGTTTTTATTTAAAGCTATATCATGGGTATTACTGTGCAACAAGTTTTATTTTAGGAAAATAATTTATCATTAACTTTTCCAAATATATTCAGATGGACTTTTAAAAGATGTTAGCAAGTTTCTATTTAATGAAGCAATAGAATTGAAAAAAATCTACTCTTGGTAGTAACACTTGAGTCTACAATTCCATAACATAATGTAATGGGAAGAAGCCCAGCTGAAGGCAACCACATATAAGCAGGTGAAATGCATGTGAAGCAATCAAGATATTTAGTTTCGTCAGCTTGTTAAAGAGCCAAAAAAAATCAGCTACATCTGTCTGCAATTAAATAATAAAGTACTATTTAATAGCATCCTACCTAAAAGCAGCTTCCCAAAAGCAGTTCATTCCACAAACATCAGAGGGCAGCATCCAATAGGAATTCCAGAAAGATACAGACAAATTCTTACACCTAACAGAATAAGACAAAAATAACCTATATAAATGTTACTGATTTTATGGCAAAAATAGCTCAAGCATAACTTGAACAGTCAATTAGTTGGCAGAAAACTGGCTATGTAATGCAACTTGAATACAAAAGGTATTAGATGCCAATCAGAATCTTCTAAAGGTAGAATGGTCCCATCTTCTAGCCTTTCCTCTTCATACATTTTCAGAATGAGAAAAACAGAGGGGCTAAGTTTTTGAGCCTCTTTCTATGTTCTAGGCTTAAATTAAACCTATAGGTAATGAGTGAATGGCAACACTTATTGCTAGAAAGAACTTCACCATTTCAATACCTTTGTCCACTCAAAGCAGAGGGGCAAGTAACTTTTCATTTTTGAAGTTACTTTGTCCATTTAACACAATCCCTACTCCTCCATTACTCTAGTCAGGACAAACATGCAAATCTGATTTTTAATAAAAAACAGGGCTTAGCAGCACCAAGAAATTCCACTGTTTCATAACAAATGGTTAATGCAATACAGAAATAATCACAACATTTCACAAGTTTTCTTTCTTCACACTAACAGCAAGACTAATAATTTATTGACTTCTGCTACACTAACAGCTAAAAAAGTAGGGTTTACTAGTTCACCACTACATTTTATGTAACATCAATACAGCAAATATTTTAAAACAGAAACAAAAGTATATTTTCAAAGCTCTGGTGAGAAAATCAACATCAAGATTTACGATCTGAAATGAGTAAGCAGAATATTGTAAAGCAAGAGATTTTTTTAAGTGACCTCCTCTGCTCCCTGTCCTGGTGATAGAAAGCCAGTAGTGTTTATTCTCCTTTGAAGGGTGGTATCTGTGAATGAAAGACGTTCAAGAAGAAAACTGACACAAAAGCTGCTGATGAAAAGGTATTTAATGACTATAACTCAGAACTCTACTGAAAGTTGGCTTTGCAAGTTCAAAATTAATCTGTGCCATCTTGGTAGTGTAATCTGTAAAGGCCAGTGTAAAGGCAAATACCAGACAATAATAGCATAATGTAGCACCAAAAAAAGTCAAGCTGTGCAATTTCTGCTTTCTGCAACACTTGAGAAAAATGACCTGATAAACACATAGTGTTTCACAAAGCCTCATTTAAGTGCTGTGGGGGGTGGTGCAGTTCTTTGGTAGATCACAGGAAATCCTTGTATTCTGTAGATAAATGTGTCTGAAAGAATTTTCAAATAATCTTATTTCACATCTTAAGAATGCTCTCCACAAATAAATACCCAGGTACAAAAAATGAAAATGGAGAGTGCTACTCTATTTCAGGGGTACCTGCACTACTCTTTATCAAACTAAATGGTATAAAATCATGAGTTCTCTCTATCAGGTTCTTTCTCACATTACTCTTTGTGGCTTTTGAAGTTTTATAAAAACTTCAAGGAACATAAGGCCTTGCACTTATCTGAAGAACAACCTTTACGATCTCTACTATGTAGTTTTTTGAAGTAACTGTTTCTCATTACTTTTAGGATAAACTAACAGACAATCTCTCAAAAATGAGTTTTCTGGTTTGGAAGATCATTATGCTATTATTACAGGGGGACAATCTTCCAGTTGTCAACAAGAGTTTTCTTAGCTGAATTGAGTATTACCTTACTCAAACTACCAAGACAAAAGGCAAATTTGAAGTAATGCCTAAGTCATTTCTCTGACACATTAAGCCTTTCCAGCATTACATTTAGTACAAGATTATCAGCCTCGGGCTTGATTCATAAATTTCATGTATAAAACAAAAGTGTTACTAGGATACATATGTATGCAATTTACCTAATGTTAGCTCAAGATATTCTCCAGTCAACAAGCCTCTCTCAACTGACCACATGCTACCATATTCCCCAAAATTTTTCATATAAAGGATTAAGAGATGGAATAATTGGATGACATTGTCATCTTGTCATTCACAATAAGATCATTCAAAACACCACTCACGATGGTATTTTTTTACTTTAAATAAAATTTGAGGAAAGCTTGGACAACAAACAGTTGTTTTATAAAACTAGGGAGATGCATCACATCTATTCACCAAACAGGCACAGTCATTGTTACCTCAGAGAGGTTACTAGTCAGACAGGAATAGTCACCTGCAATACTAGGGAGGGATATTTTGCTCACACCTATTATCATTACATGATTAAAGGCCAGTCCCCACAAATAGAAGGCAGAAAATAATGTCAGGTGAAACAAACACAGCAATCTAACCCAGGCACACGGAACACCCTAACACAGCCCCAATTCCCAAGGGCAGAGAGCCCGTGAACCAGGCAGATGATTCACCAGACTAGCTAACAGGAGAGACTCTCCAGGCCAGTTTACCGACTGCCTAATGGGGTTACTGCCTGCAAGGGTGCAGGACTCCTTGTGCGATCCAGGTAGACTGGGGGGAACGAGAATGCAAGAAACAGACTGAAGATAGGACAGTCCAGAAGATTTCTGTTTTCCTAGGTGACAGGAGTGGCTCCATTCCATGTGCACATACAGACATCAAAGTGCCCTCCATCAAGAAGGTGGCCACAGATCCTAGGGGCCCATGAGCCTGCAGTGCCAGGGACTGGAGCCACACAGCATGTAGGTGTGTGCATGTTGGTGCACGTAACCACCAGCAACTGGACTAGCCTGCAAATAGAGCAAAAGGCTTGGGAGCCAGGTGTCAGACAGGGCATAAGATTGGGCCAGATAAGCAGATAACAGAGTCTGAGCTACTGAAAGAACCTCTCTCTTACATAGCCACAAGAGATTAGGGTCTGAGGGGTAGCAACTGGAAGCACCAGAAAGTCTGAGCTGGTCACCTGGGGTTTGAGGAGTAGCTAATGGTTAAGGCTATAGGTCAGGACCAGCTATTCAAAAGACTCCCTTTCATGAGGCAATCCTTTGTCCAGCTGCCACAAGGCTAAAGCCAATAACTGGAAAGATCTAGCACATACACCTGTACATGTGTGTACACATCCAAGGGTGTGAGTACCAGAAACCAAACTGGGGCTACAAGCCTCAAGGTTTCGCACACTTTGATCAGCAACAGTGGAGACCAGAGGATCAGGATGGACCAAGTGTCTAAGGCCAGTTACTGGACAGATCCACATTATACTCACTGATGTATTTTTCACCCTGATCAATCAGAGAAGAGAACAGGATTAGGACACTTGTTTGTGGTTGTGCAAGCGCTGTTTCCTATGTGCTGATCTCTGTGGCCAGCCATGTGTGTATGCACTAAGAGCCTCTGTTCCCACTGGAACAAATGTACAGCTTTGCTACTGGCTGGACCCAGGAACATGGAAATGCAGCAGCCTTGCCTCCATCACACTATTGGGATGGACAACTCCTAACACCTACCACTGTCACAAATATAAAAATGAAGAAATGTGAAGTTTCAAAAATAACTGGTGTCTTAAAGAAGCATTCTCAGTGATCTGTTTGCCAATTCAAAGCATCTCTCCCTTAAGCAACCAGCCACTTCTTAACTACATTTATCAGGTAATTTAGCTTCAACATCGCTGGGGAGCAGAAATTTTAGTATTGCAGACATAGAAAAGGTGTCTATATTGTGACCTGAAAACTTTTCAGAATGAAAGGACATTTTCAAATTAGTGTGCAAAATACACAGCACTGAATAGTTTTTTGAAGTAACTGTTTCTCAATACTTCTCATTCTCAATAAGTTGCAGTCATAAAGATTGATGCCCGGTGCTCAGGCAAGCCAAGTTGTAAACATAAGAAATCCCACAACAGGAGACCACAGTTTTCAGGAATACTTTTCAATCCATGTGGCATCTTTTGTACTACTGTAACTTCACAGCAAACGTAGCAGAATGTCTAAATGGTGAGGCTTGCAGTCCTGATAACTATGTTCCTGTCATAATTTCTTTCGTTAACAACCTAAGTTTTTATCAACTGCATGAATCAACCAATAGACAGATTCACATCTCTCCTACAGCACAGCCTGTAAGAGCAGCAAAACAGGAAGGATGAACTCCCTTCCCATTCATAATCACATAGGAGTAAAAAATTGGGATAAGATGCTCAATTCAACACCCAAATGCGCTACAAATTTCTAATTCTTCTCAATAGCCTTTTCTGAACATTTGCAGCAATACACAAATTTGCTATGACATATTTTCTCATAGAGGCAATGGCTTTATTAGATAGGAGATAGTAGATGCAATGTTAAATGTCTGATACATAAACTTTTTAAACTTTATGGAAAAATCTTGATAATGTTTCATTGCTTTACAACATTTCTATGCAAAATAATATTTGCTGGTCAACTGCTTGTCAAATTCAGCAGTTTTTAAATGAAGTTTCAACTTCAAATCATTGAGTGTTTCATCCTTTTAAGTTTAACTCATTTTGAAATTATTTGACCAGTTCTGGACCAATTTCTTACTATAAGAATAGCTGAGAAGCAAACTGGTGAAACTGCTGGTTAAGCTCTGATACCCATGAACACAGCTGTGTAAAAGGAAAGAACCAGCTACCTGTCACAACCACCCTCCTCTGCTACTCTTGTAGATATACTTTCTACCCTTTTCCATGCACTATAATCCACTTAACTCTGCCTTTGCCAGAACAGTAAGAGACCAAGAGACCGAGACAATCAGGTATCAGTGTCACACTTAGCAGAACAGTATGGCTGGCAGCACAAAAATGCTAAATTACAGTGTAAGGGAAAAATGTTCCATTTTAATAGGGTCAAATTCATCGACCTCACTAAAGTCACAGAACTGACAACAGACTAATTCCTTCTGTATATCTCAAAATTGCCATTAGCACAGCACTTTTTTGGACCTGAATATAAAGATGAACAATTACCTGCCTAAATGAAGTGCCAATATTGACAAAATTAACTGAAGATTCACTTCTGAAACAGTCTGCTAATTAACTAATCTGAAAGCATGTGGAAAAAGACTGACTTGAAATGATGCTCCACAGATAGCAGATTACAGCACTATTTAATGACATGTGTAGCCAATATACATTTATGCGCTGTTTTGGGGGTTTTTTTGTTTATAGTTAATTTTTTTTCTCAGTCACCTTCTCCACCCATCAATAATCCTAGCAAAGGAAAACAGGCTGACTATATATGCTACCTTTTGATGGATTTTGTATTTTCCAGAAGGAGAGATGCCAAGGTTTTCATTTTTTCTAGCTCAGATCCATTGTTCATTTAGCTATTATATATGGTAGTACCAACTACTCATTACTAATCTTTTCTCACTGGAATGAATAATCAGCAGGATAATTTACCACCAATGTTAATCTTTCTTCATAGCTAAAATCCAACCTTCAAACTTACTGAATCACAGAATAAGCTGAGTTGGAAGGGACCCACAAATATAATCAAGTCCAACTCTTAGCACTGCACAGGACCATCCCCAAGAGTCACACCATGAGCCTTAGGGTGTTGTCCAAACACTTCTTGAACTCCTGGTGCTGTGACCACTTCCCTGGGGAGCCTGTTCCAGTGCCCAACCACCCTCTGGAGGAAGAACCTTTTCCTGATATCCAACCTAAATCTCCCCTGACACAACTTCAGGCCATTGCCTCACGTCCTGTCACTGTCACCCCAGAGAAGAGATCAGTGTCTGCCCCTCCTCTTCCCCTCACTAGGAAGTTGTAACTTCAATGAGGTCTCCCCTCAGCCTCCCCCAGGCTGAACAGACCAAGTGACCTCAGCTGCTCCTCCTACAGCTTCCCCTCAAGGCCCTTCACCATCTTTGCTGTCCTCCTTTGGATACTCTCTAACAGTTTAAGTATCTTTCTTAGACTGTGGTGCCCAACACTGCCCCTAGGACTTGAGGTGAGGCCATCCCAGGGCAGAGCAGAGCAGGACAATCCCCTCCCTCGCCAGGCAATGCTGTGCCTGATGCCTCCAGGACAGGGATGGCTGCCAGGGCTCTGCTGACTCATATTCAACTTGCCATCAACCAGGACCCCCAGGACCCTTGGTGCTGTGGCCACTTCCCTGGGAAGCCTATTCCAGTGCCCAAACATCCTTTCCAGCATCTCATTCCCCCATCTGTACCTACATTCACAGCTGTCCTACCCCAGGTGCAGAATCTGGCACTTTCCCTAGTTGAACTTCTTATGTTGGTGATTGCCCAGCCCTCTCATTTGTCAGGGTCTCTGTGCAGGCCCTCCCTGCCTTTGAGGGAGTCAACAGCTCCTCCCAGTTTTGTATCACCTGCAGACTCGCTTAGTAGCCCTTCCAGTCTTGCATGCAAGTCATTTATGAAGATGTTTAGTTATTAAATTCTTAAAGTGTTCTTCAGCTGTTTATATCAACTCTCAAGATACAAGCCTTTAGTCTCCAGTCCTCTTAGTCCTCAGGCTAGAGTAGCCTTTGAAACAAACAGCTCCTTATCAAACTGATTCCCTGGTAAGTTCCCCTGAATTATTATGTTTATTGGAGGCTCTTGCCTCAATCTGTAATTCTAGTTTCAATACTGTACTTCCTTTTAAACTATTTTCTTCGTAATCACCATTACTAAATTCTTCCAGGTGTAGTATTCCAAAGCCTTATTTAAGGTTTGCAGTTTTCATGTTTGCATGTTTCCAAAAACTAACAGCAAACTCAACATCTCCCTCTCCTATCCCAGAGCATGACAGAGCTCCTTCTGCCCTTGTGGCATTTACCAAACTAGACTATTCAGGAAAAAAAAAAAAAAAAACACTTCTTGGCTAAAGAGAAAAGGAAAACGCTGCTAAGTGCATGAATGCCTTCAGATGATAGTTAAATTTGCTTTGCTGTAATGTATTTTAAAGCTATCAATGAAAACAGCTGAAGCAACACATTTATGAAAGTTACTATTAATGCACACAAAATGTTAAACTTCAAGGATTAGAAGATGATCTAAATGCAATTTATTCTGTAAGGTTATGGACCCTTCAGAATATTACATGATCACAAGACAGAAGTGGGCATAAAACAGATCTGCCCATTGTGGTCAGTCTCCACTGAAGAAGCAGCTGATGTATAAAAACTGAAAAACACCAACACATTCAGCAAGATGTGTGTATCACTTAAAAAAGTCAATGTTACACAGCTTAATACTCAAAATGCACCTAAAGTAACACTTAGTGAGACATTTCTTAACTGCCACAGGACAGAGTTTTTCCTTAAACAAAAGCCTTTTAGGGACTTTTCTAAGAGTCTGACTCACAAATAAGTTTTGCACACTGTTTGCACAAACAGCATGTTTCAATAATTTACAACAGGGGATGTTTTTCCTGAGCCTTCAGCTTGACAGCAGTTTACAGGTAAAGAATTCCTACATAGGTGACAACAGACACTGATTTTGCAAGGAGATATGCCCCCACAAAACTGTATACAGTGGAATTATTTGTGGCACTTGAGACCCTTAGAAAAAAACTTTCTCATTTAGTGAAACTTTTCTACTTCAAAACACAGGGCAGATTTATATCTCATCTGATGTCACTGCAGCAAGAAGCTTCTTGCACCTTGCTGAGGTTCTTCTCCACTCATATATTTAATATAAAAACTAAACTTTTAGTGCAAATACTAAAACAGTATAGCTTTTAAAATAAACTTGGTTGTCTTTTGCTTATCAGTAGTATCATACATCTTGAAGTCACTTCAGTGTTTAATAGTACGAATCATTTATTTACCATCTTATACCCAACAAAAGTTTACCTTATTTAAACTTCATGTTTTCTTTAGTAAAGCAAATATCATACATATGATTTTTTCCATCATACTTTTATTTAGAACTAGTAGATTTCAACCACTCACAAGGAGTTTTTAATCATAAACTAGAAATGAGGAACAATCATCCTCACTTTTTTTTCAACGTCAATATAATCTGTATTATATGTGATTTAAAGCAAAAGCATGGGGTAAAAAATAACCTTAAGTAGTTACACCAGTCAAAAGCTGGGTTTCACATTTCAGCTGACTCCACCCCTAGTAACTCAGAATGCTGTTTCATGGTATTTTAAGATTATTAAATCAGAGCTTGTCATCCTGCCATCCTCCCTAAATCCTTTACACCATCATCGACACTTTCGTAATTACATGATGAGGCAACGCAGAGCGCTGAGTTAGCCAAAAACTAGGTAGTTTTCAAGCAGGTCACCCCATCAGATGAACTCACTCGTGTGCTCAGAGGAGCCCAAGCAGTGCAAAGGCCTGGGGGGCGCCAGAGCTTGTACAGCACTGGGAAGCAGTGACCATCGCCAAACCAATAAATTCACTTTGCTTTAAACTCCTGTAGAATCTAGCAGAGTTAGAACTAGGCTGGCCCAGAAAGGCCTGGTCCTAATTTCTCCTCCATTTGCAGTAACAGATGTCTTGTCACTCCTCTCTTCCTGGCTTTAGGATTCCGGTAGCCACCGGTGAACAGGATTATGAAACTACAATCGAAAGGAAAACTAGTAATTTCCATTCTATAATCTCATTCACTGCTTGGCCACATTAAAATTTCTGCTGACAGAAGGCAACAGAACCATGAAGCTCTGCAGAGCGTGAGATCCCCGGGCATACACCCCTTTAATTATAGAACTCAACTCTTTGGTTTCTGTGAGAAGACTGACTGTATTAAGGTACCCTATAATAAACAGTTTTGCTTCAATGAAGTTATATTTGATAAACATAAAGTTACTAGGTTTCAGATCTGAAGGAGCACCGTGAAATTTTCTGTTTGGAAGAAGGAAACGCACCCTCCTCGCTTCACCCGCCCTATCCCACCAAGCGGCAGCCAGGGACGGGCTTAGCGCCACGGGGACGCGCACGGGGGCGGCCTCGGTCGCCGGCAACGCCGCTCCCGAAAGTTTTCCTTGTTTCTTTAACGTCCCCAACCGCCGTTTTCCGGGACCCGGCCCGCGGGACGCCGGGAGGGAGCGCACGGACACCACCACCCGCTTCCC
>VZTN01010704.1:14967-32217 GCA_013400515.1 Erpornis zantholeuca
GGGGCGGGACGGGGCGGGACCGGGACCGGGGTCGGGGCCGGGCGGATCTCGGGGCGGGGCCGTAGTGGCGCCCGGTGTTTATTTCCCCCCAAGGTGAAAAGAGCTGCACGCCGGCTTTTCCTGCTGCATCCCTCCATCGCGGTCCTGTGCTCAGCGTGGGCTTATTCCCGTTCAGCCGTCCCGAACGTGGGTCCCCGTGAGAAGTCGAGAGACGATATGTACCAAGTAGATACAGTGGCAGTCCCGGTCTGCTCCGCACCAGTGCGGCCTCTCCTTGAATCCTGTGTGCAGTTTTGGGAACCTCAATATAAGAAGAATATGAGGCTGTTACAGAGTGTGTGTCTTCATTAAGAGCAAAAGTGGGACTAAAGCTCTCTCAAAATGACACTCTTCCCCACTCTCAACTTTGATTTTCCTGTGCAAAAGCTTCACAGCTGCTTCTGCACAAGGATATCCTATGTGTATAAATATCTAAAAGGAGGGTGCGAAGAGGATGGAGACAAACTCTTCTCGGTGGTGCCAAGCAATAGGATGAGAGACAAGAGGAGAAACTGGTGCACAGAAAGGACCACCTGAATATAAGAAAAAACTATTTTACTGTGCAGGTGACAGAGCACTGGAACAGATTTCCCAGAGAGGTTGTGGAGTCTCCCTCACTGGTTATATTCAGGAACAATATATATATATATATGGACACAATCCTGTGCAATGCGTTCTAGCACAACCCTGCTTGAGTAGGGAGGTTGGGCCAGATGACCGACTGTGGTCCCTTCCAACCTTTAACCATTTTGTGACATTCCCACTCATTCCCTAGGCAGCTGAAATTACACAGGTGTTCTTTCTCCTCGTACAGACACAATCTGAGCATGCACATCACTTTGGACTCCAGCCCCCTTCCCTCCTCTGGCCTTGGCACACAGGTGATTGGGCAGCACCCTGGCCCAAGGAGCAGGTTACTGCTGCTGGGCCATGGAGATGCTGGGCCAGAGAAACTTGGAGAACTGAGCCGGAAGGATTTGTCTGCATTTACTAGCAAAGATAAGTCTATTTTAGCTCACCAAGTCATGCTTCTGGACAACAAAATATAGGTCTGGGAAGTGACAGAGGAAATAATAGCTGTACATCTTTCTAGACAGGGGGAATATTGGTTGGGTTTCAGCTGAATTCAATACAGTAGTGCATCCCCTCTCTCTAGCCCGAACCACTGAGTAAAGGCCTAACAGCTTAACTAACCTATACTATTGCCAAGGTGAGTATTTTAAAGTCATCATTCAGTGCTGCTCCCTCAGCTTCCGATGATGGTTTTAAAAAAAATACAGGTTTGGAATAATTCTGCTTACTTCTTTGTCCTTACAGTGCATTTGGCTCACATTTTTTCTATGGACTGGAAACATCCTTTTTTAAAATAAGCAATAGTAACCCTATTCAGGATCCTGCATTTTAAGAAAAATGCCAACATGATTTACAATAAAGCATAAAAATATAGTTCTGTAATAGCTCTTGCAGCCTAAGGATGTATGCTATAGGTGAATGCCAATAAAACCTGAACCATAGCTTACTGTTGTTCCTGGCTGTGCTTAAAAGAAGGGGGAAAGGAGGATGCCAGCTGGCAACTCTGGTAGTTGGAAGAGAAGTAATGCCGAAATTGTTCATCACCTTTTCCTCAAAATAAAAGAAGAATTGAGGAGAAAAGGTGGCCCTCAGAAAATCTGGGATACTCAAGTCTGTTTGCAGTGGAGATACAGGGATGATTACTAAGAAGGACAAACAGGGAAATTGGGGCTGAGAAAAAAAAAGTAGAATCCAAGAGAAGTAAGGAACTAGGAAGGATGATGAGAAATCTGGGCCAAAGATGGCAGGGTGATGATGGGAGAGTCATAGATTAAATGGCAGAGGATTTGTAAAAAGAACTTGGAAAGAGATTACTAGCTTGCATGGCAGAAAGATTTCCATCACTCAGTCTTAGCTGGGCTTTCTGCCCCTCTGTTCTGTGTTCCTTGGTGCTTTCTGCCACAGCCTGCCATTCAGCTTCCCTGATTTTGTGTTTGTGCTCATAATCAGGTTCATTGCTCTTATTGCTGACCTGTGTCATGAATTCCTGCACTCTCCCACTTCCCAGCCCCTTACATACACTGTCAAGTCCATATGAAGGAATGAGTAATACAGCAATATGAGAGTCAGAGTAGTGAGAGATACAATGGAGTATCTACTGACAGCAAGCTTAAAAGCAGACACCACTCAGTTCCTGCTGAGGTGTGACACTTGTCTTTTATATGGAAGAGTGTTCCAGCCAAGGAAAATGTTGTGGTTTGCTGGCTTTTCAGTGAAGTGGCAAACTGCAAGCAGTGCCAAAGAGAGTTTCTGCCCAGCCTGGGTCAGCTCCTCATGCTCCAAACCTTCCCTCTGAAGGCATTGCCACTGCACCCTCCCCGACCCAGGAACCACAGGGCCAGCTCTGGCATCTTTGCTCTTTGCAACAAGGCAGCAGCAAAGGAGGTGAGAAGAGGTCTACACATAGAGAACACAGAAGATCTTTATTCTCATGACAGCATGCTGGCTCCCCAGTGCAACATTTCTGGGTCAGCTCTAGACAAAAACGGGGCGGGGGAACACCATAGGAAAATGAGGTCTGAATTGTGTTATAGTGGCATCAAGAATGAATGTGGCAGATGGGCAGTACTAATGGTCTCATCCTTCAGAAGAAGAAACTATATTCTTTGAGGAGAAAAGAATAAATAAGGAGTGGTAAAGAGAGGTGACATAGGGAGAATTTTTTTTTATTACTATTATCAATCATGTCATTACCCAAATATGAATTTAAAGAATTCTCTCCATTCAGTGCTGTTCAATAATATGTGAATAATTAATGAATGAGAATGTATCTGCAGTGCTCTAAAAACACAACTAAGGCAAGGTCAGAGAGAAAGCATCTTTGTTAAGGTCTCTGATGCTATTGGGGAGAAAAAAAACAACTAAACTTATGCACACAAAAGCCTTTTTTTCACACTGCAAACTCTGTCCATTTAATCTAACTATCAGTTGGTCTGATAAAAGAGAAAATGCTTCTTGCTACAAACTTGGCCTTGTGAGTAAGGAAGATAAGCAAAAGTTACTGAAATGCCATATCTAAATTGTATCACTGAGAAAAAAAACCATTATCAGACAGTATCTAATTACTCAGTTTCGTTTATAAATTCTTTAAAGATTAATAATTATGTTATTAATAGTTAATGAACAATATGCAACATTTTATGCTACAGGGTTTGCTAGTCTTTAATTAAATAAAAACATGAAGAGTTACAATCAGATGCAAGATTCTCTCCTTTTATTAATGAGTCTAAATCTTTAAATGCTTTTCTTGACTAGATTTTAGTTACTTAGCCATGGTAAATTTTGTATCTTAGGATTCAATTCTATTTACTATGTCCAGAAAATAGCTCAAGTCCAGGAAAAAAAGCTATCTTTATAAACTGCAGGTGTTAAATAAGTAGTCAAGACAATCGATTTTTTTAAAAGAATCAGCATCTGATACTTCTGCAAGTGTGTTCAAGGGTCATAAGAACAGTTACTGCAAGCCAGAAAAGGAAACCAACATTCTAAAAACTCATTAGAAAAAGAGATAAATCATATCAACTTAAATTTAAAAAAAAACCAGTCCTAATCAGATACATTTGTATAATTTCCCCTGGTTTTGTTCTTTCACAAAATTAAACCATTAATTAACTTGGTAAAGCAATAAGATTTTGTGCTGATAGATTTGTGTCAATGCTGCCCTGTATGTAGACCAGCTAAGGGTTTTTATCAAAGGCAAAGACACTTTCTTTGATGTTCACGTGTCCTTTCATACAAGCTGCAGTGTCAGCACTCAGCTATGATAGATTGCAAGGTTGGGTAAGCAGGAAGAAACTGCTTTGCTGCCATGTGTTGTCCACATGGTATCATCAGACTTCTTGGGGCAATGACCCTCTTCTCTTGCTGCCAGATATTACTTTTTCCCCTTCCTGTTATCTTTTAAGAAAAAGACTTAGTTTGGTACAACTGTTTTCCACTCTTATTGCATCTACCCCTTCAGATTTCCTAATTTATAAAAATATTAACAAAAATTCTCAAAATCAACTTTTATTGATGACCACAATATTATTATCTTCCCCCATTCCTTTTCTATTTAGCTCTCATTGTTTAGCATTGTAGTGTGTTCAACCTACTTCAAGCAGGAACTTAAAATATTTTACAATTATTGTTGATAACCACGATGACACCCAAGGGCAATAGAAACAGGAAGAACATCTAGGACAATAGTGCACAAAATTAAGTAAGCTCCATTGTAAGCAGTTGAGGAAGTGGTGTGATACTTTGTAAATTTCCTAGCTTCTTCTAATTTGGATCAATGATTTATTCATAAATAGTACATTTCAAAATTTATTTAATAGATGCTTTGTGAACAACTGTAAGTTAATAAACATTAGTCAAAATGTTTGTATCATTCATCTTAAATTCAACTTTCATGCCCTAAATAAATAAATAAGCATCTATATTTGTAGGCTTGCACAGTATTTACTAGTTTACTACATTTAAAAAGCAGAATGAATACTTTCTGGGAGCACAAAGAGAATTTTCTTTTATCTTTTTTTTCAATATTTGTGTGTCCAGCCCTTTCTTTTCTGTAAAGATTTCTATGTATAGAGCTCCAGAACATCAGTCCAGAAGGATTATCAATGTTGGGCGTTTGTTTCTTTGCATAATCTAAAATTTTCCAAACACCATACCTGGTATGGGTACAATAAAAAGGTGACAGGTGACAGCCAACATGGCTTTACTAAGAGCAAATCATACCTGACAAATTCGTTGACCTTCTACAGTGGGCTCTGAGTGTTGGTCACAGATGTCACATACCTGCACTTGTGCCAAACATAGGAACTGTCCCATGTGACATCCTTTTCTCTAAATTGGTGGCTGATGAGAAGCTCAACATGACCCAGCAATGTCTGCTTGCAGCTCAGAAAGCCAAACGTGTCCTGGACTGCATGAAAGCAGCGTGGGCAGTAGGTCAAGGGACCTCCACTCTCATTAGACCCCATGTGGAGTACTGCATCCAGCTCTGGGGTCCCCAATGTAAGAAGGACATGGACATGCTGAGAGAGTCCAGAGGAGGGCCATGAAGATGACCAGAGAGCTGGAGGACCTCTCTTGTGAAGACAGGCTGAGAAAGCTGGGGTTGTTCAGGCTGGAGAAGAGAAGGCTCTGGAGGGAATTAACTGCAGCCTCCCAGTACCTAAAGAGAGCTGGAGAGGGACTCCTTACAAGGGCATGTAATTGGTAGGGCAGGAGGGAACAGCCTTAATCCGAAAGAAGGTAGGTTTAGGGTAGATATAAGAAAGAAAAAAACTCACTATGAAGGTGGAGAACACCAGAACCAGCTGCCCAGAGAAGCTGTGGATGCCCCATCCCTAGAAGTGTTGAAAGCCAGGTTGGATAGGGCTTTGAGCAACCTGGTCTAGTGGAAGGTGTCCCTGCCCATGGCAGGGGGGGTGGAATTAGATGACCTTTAAGGAGCCTTCCAACCCAAACCATTCTGTGCTTCTATGATTCGTGTTTAAAGTACTTTTGCAAGGAGTCAAAGCAAACTTACTTACTTAAACAAATACGTAGCATATAGAAAATACATAGAAATAAGGCAAGTAGGGCTGGTTTTTGCTTGTTTGTTTGTTTACATATAACTACACTTATGTTTAAAAGTCCTTGTTGTGTCCTGCTGTTGTTTGCTACAGCATCAAGTGTTTGGAGTCCTGACACCCAGATCGGGGTTTTTTAATTTCTACAATATTTTTTTTTCCTCTAATTCAAAAAATATTTACTAGCAGTAACCATGTGCAATAGTAACTTTGTATTATGCCTTGAAAGTTCAATTTTTAAGATTGAATATATCAAATAACCTGAATGTAGTTACCTAAGGGTTTTTTTTACCTTTTTCATCTCACAGTTACAGAGCAGATTCCACACAGTGAATTTATACAGCTTGTACTAAGTATATTATCCTTTCCAGTTTTTTGAAGATCCTTAAAATGAGTGCATTAGCTCAGGAAATCTTCAGACCATAAACAGAAAACCACTGCTTTTATTTTAGGGTTTTGGTTTTTTTCATATTTGATGTAAAAATTTTATGCATTTTATGTAGTTATTATTTCTAATCAAAAAAAGGCTGCATGTCCTGAAAAGCAAAACTGCATCTAGCAAACAGCTAAAACGAAAAAAAGAAATTTAAATGAGAACTGCCAGCTGTATTTATAAGTGGAAACGGAGGTATAGGAGAGTTGTCAGGTCCTTAAGAGCCATTCGGCAATGCTAGCCAGATGATACACTGAAGCCAGTAGCTTCTCTTTCGAATGGAAGAGACAACAGATGGTCATTCAGTAAGGAGGTGTTTTGGAAAGTGGTCTGTCAGTCAAACCAGGTAAAGCATTGACTGACTTTGCCAATTTATTTACCCTTATTTTGTTCATCTGTACCCTGGTTTCATTCCTCCTTCAAGTAGAATTTAACATGTAAACGATTGTAGAGACAATGTCAGAGATAAATAAAATCCTACTGTTCGTCTTTCCACATCTTTTTCTCTAAGGGTTGCTTAATTTTCATAAATACAAATTTAAAATCATGACTGCTTCAAAAACAGTCAAATGTGGTAGTTCTTTAAAGCATTTAGTACTTGAATAATCAGGAAGATAAGACACTAATATTGCCCTTTTTTTACTGACCGCTTCTTTTAACCCTGAATAGAACAGCCACATCACGGACAAGTGCCTAAGGTACCCAGCACCCTCACACTTGGTGACAGCCTTGGTCATGCCCAAAGCTCACAGAAGTAACTACTGCGAGCAGTCAGCCTGCCCTGCGCTGCCCTGTGCACGCCCTGGAGAGCGCAGACATCACACTGCCTTATCTGCGGTGTCAATTGGATTGTTCTCAGACCATCCCGCGGCACCAGTGGCAGCAGAGCCAGCAACTAGTCAGGATATTGTATAGCGCTGAAATTTGAGCCTGAAACACCCAAAATCATTTGAAGTTCTGCTAGCTCAGGATTGTACTTAAGCATTACTCAGCCTTCCTTTGCCCATGTTTAATCTGTAACTTTACAAATTTCGTTTTTACTTTTTTTTTTTTTTTTCAGGATAAGAAAGGGTAAAATAAAATTGGATGCTGTCCTAAACTATCTCCAGGCACCAGGCCCCTATCTGCGGGGGAATGCTGTGATCTCCCATGGCTGCCAAAACATTTGTGTGGAATTTAAGAAATTTGTTTTGATCTTCAGACCCATAATTGTGTAGCAGTCTTGCTGAACAGTCAATAGCAGAAAGAAATGAATAAAAGGGTGATAGAAGGGCTTTACAACTTGCTCTCCCCTTTTGAATCCTTCTGTTCTTGCAAAATAGATGAGTAAGTAAGGCTAAGTTAGACCCTTTAATTAGTGACAATAGTCCTATTCTGGTATCTGATGCCAATTTAGTCAGTATTTCTGCTAGTACCCAATTTGGTAGTTACATCAACAGTTTCCCAACACTTTCTGCCTGCACTTGGGGATCTATGCCCAACAATGACAGGGTGGCATTTAAAGCATTCTGCACCTAAGGAGATATCAACCTTACACGCTGCCTCCTTGGAGTGGGGATGAGGTCCCATACTCATGGCTGAGACTTCAGTTACCTGCTACACAAACAGGAAACTCCGATGGTCTTTACAAGAGAATCAGCTTCTTTCAAGAATGCCCTGCAGGACCCTTGCCTCGTGCTGCAAAGCAACACAAATGACAAACAATTCAGACAACTGAACATGGGAACTGTAGAATTGAAGACAAATTGAGAGAACCCACACAGACCACTGTTTGATAACCTGGCTCAGTAGCACAGAACACATTTATATACAATGTAATGAACCTTAGACAAAGCCCCCTTCTCAAGTTTCTTACCTTCTTTGTTACTTTAATTTGCAAGCATGGATGCTTTCATAGTTTCTTGCTTCAGAAGCAGTACTCCCAGGAATATCTCAACTTCCATCATAACCGAAAGCAGTAATGAATCATCTCTGCCAGTAAATTAGCAGCAGCCTCTTGGCACTTTGAGATCAAATTCCTACTGTCTGCTTTTTATCCCCAAATTGCCCACTTGTATTTCTTCTGCACTTTCTCGTAGACAGTACAAATAATACATTCAGAGAGGGGTTTCCGAACAATTTAATTTTATTTACCATTTTATCATAACACACCCTAAGCATCACCACTGCCAGTCAAGACTGTAGTGCACTTACATTAGTTTTCACCAAAAATACTTTCTTGTCAGATTGTTCACAGGCAAGAAGTATTAATTTATTCCTGGGAAAAGCATTTCAATGTGTGTCACTATTCTAGGCATCAAAAACATCTATTTATGCTCCTCTGAAACCAACAATATGTCATCAATGTGAAATAAGTATAGGGGTGTATGTTTTTAAACAATTTAATTATCATTAATTGTGTAACATTTATCATAGAAAAAAAATAGCCTTTGCACTATGATTCCTACTGTTTCTTTCTTTCCAGACACTTCCCCTCAGCTTTCCTGCCAAGCTTTCAGAATTTTAAATTGTTTAATATAGCCTTTGAACTGAGGTCAGGAAGAGGTCAGTTGGAGGCAGTATCTCAATGGGTTACTATACACTTGGCTAAATGCAAAGTATTGTCATGTTTAATATTTAAAGGAGTGCTTAACTAGATTTGAACATAGTTTATCAGACAGAAAATTTATGGCATCTCATGATGCAAATTGTACTTTCTGACTGTTACACAGAGACCTTTTAAGTAGATCAATATATTATGTTTTTCTTAGAGTACCTTTATATTTTTAAAAATCAAATCCACATATATTAAAAAATTACAACCACACAAAATCTTTCATTCACAGAGATGTTTATTTTTGTCTTCAATGTTTGTAGGGAATATGATTTCACTACAAAAGTGTCTCAGAGAAACTCCATTCAAAGTCTAGGCTTAAGAATGAAGGGAAAATATACTTTCAGCTGTACCAGTCCTGAGCAAAGTTTAAAAAAAAAATTTAAAAAAAATCCTCTAGAGATAGGAAGCAGCACCAATTAAACCAGAGGGCCTCTTACTGATATCTGCTCATGCTTTCTTTTCTGCTTTGAGAATTGGTAAAAACTTAGGTAGGAAAAATTACTTTATTAGAATGTGGACATAAGATTTACAGTCCCAATCTCTCACCAAATACCACCTTTTTTTTATAGTTAAGAGTCCAGGGCCTCAGTTTTACTTTCCATCAAGTAGTCAGGACTGCTAACAGCAAGTCTGTTGCCCCCATGGTGTAACATTTTCTCTTACTCAAATTGGTAAATAAATATTTATTTAATATACTTCTTTTAATAAATATTTATTTCCTATCAATATCAAGTTCCTGAAAAGTTACATTGTTCTTAGAAGTATACTACTCGTAGCAGTTATAAAACTTATGATAACATCAGGTCTCAAAATAGTTCAAGTGGCTTACAATCTGTCTCTTATTATATCAGTGAAAGGATTTCAAGCCATTGGTAACACTCAGTACTTAATAGTTGGTTTATCCAGGACATTCAGATTCAATCTGACAAAGTAAATACTTCTAAGAGTCAGAACAGAAAAGGCACTTACTCATTTTGGGGAAGACACCTGGCAGGTAAGATTTTTATTTTCAAAATAACAAGCCCTTTTTCTAATAATAAAACCCTTAAAAAACTAGTTGGATAAACATAAACCCTCTGAACAAAACCAACTTAGGTACCCCTTCCCAAGAAAGATAATACTGTCCTTGATTTAGAAACTGAGAAATGTGAAAGCAGCCAAAAACACTCACAGGTTTTATTCACTTCTGTAATATCCCAGTAGACCATCACAGCTGGTCTAGAAGAAAAAATCTCCTCCAAAATATGGATGTTTTACAAATTGAAAGCCTCAAAAATTTCTGGACTGTTTCTTATTAGGTACTTGTATCAGCAATAAAATATAAGATTCTAATATGTATGACCAGGAATATCACCTTGGTTACAACTGATAACCTGTGACTTCATCCAGAGGAGTAAATATTTTATCAAACTTCCTTGCAATTGAATCATCGCCTCAGTGATGCTCTGTGTAAGGCACTTAGTAAATTTTAAGAGCATCTGACAGTACTGTTGGTAGTTCTGATTTGTTTGCGAGGATGCTCTAATGCTTCAAGATTAACAGGTTAAGGTGTGGAATAATCACTGAAAACAGCCATATGAATTACTGGCCACAAAACTCTTCAGAAGCCACATTCATTCTAGTCTGGGTTCTTATTACCCTTGCAACAAAAAGCTATCCTTAGCAGTCCAGGAATTAGACCCTTTAAAATTGCGTAGTGGCTAAATGTATGAGAGGAATTAATTTTGTTCCTAACTCTTTCATCAAAACTTCTGCCCTTTCAATAAATAACCTGTATCCAAAAATGATGTGTTCATGGTATTTACTACTCAATCCACAATTAGGCCAAAAGTCACTGAACCAACAGGTATCAAGAATTATAAAGCAAGGCACACTTCTAAGAAGTGTGATGTTGCCTAGTTCCAATACAGTACACAGAGAAAGGAACACTAAACAGACAAAAAAACCAAAGAAGCCATTATATAGCTCTTTGAGGGATTATTTTGAAAATACATCTTCTTTGTTTTTCCTTCCCCCCTCCTTATCGTCTGTGTTTTTGTTGGACTGAGGGTTTTTGAAGGTGTTTGACATTTTAGAAACAGAAGCTGCCGACTCAGAATTTCTGTAGGGAAGCTGAGAAAGCGCTCAGTATCTGTGCATGCTCCTCAGATCTCCTTCTCCAGCAGGGACTAAGAGCATTTTACTTGGCAACACTCCGCCTACATCAGTTGGAAAGAATTTTGCTTATTTTGCCACATTGGGAAGCCTCCCAGCATAGAATAAGACCATTTGCAGAAATGCAGATAATTGGCATACCAGAATGCCAGGCACCTCTGACAGAGTGCTTGAATGGTACAGGATCAGTGTAACTGAGTTTGCTCAGCAAGAATCTGTTCAGGCAGTCAATTATACAGAAACAAAGATGACAGTGACAAAATTGATATTGACCTCTAAGCTCCACATACCATTATTCTGTAAGACCACGTTGATCTTACCAAAATATAGTTGAAGAACTGGGAACAGCAGTCAAATTCCCCACTTACAAAAGCAGACAAAATAAATTACTTCAAACTCACTGCATCCACTTACACTATAGATGTACTTAAGAGAAACAAAAAAAAAAAGGGAGAAGAAGGAATCAGGACTCAGAATGTGTTTCCTTCAGAGGTGGGAGTAATGATAGTACATGTAACCTGAAGAGATTTCCCTAGCTAGATTAATTCATAGCTGAAGGCTGTTACAGTAAAAGATATCAGTCAGATGCCAGATTCTCTTGCTCAGAGATCTGTGCCATCAGGAACTGGGCTTGAGATTGAAGCATTTTTATTTATTCTGTACAAAGAAGGATCAGCTTGAAATAGATTATTCATGGATGGCAGTTATCTATTAGATGCATATAAACAGCAAATTAGATCTCTATGTTCCCAAAGTGGGTATTCAGAAAGTAGAATTGGCCTGATCCCTCACTTGTCTTAACAGATGCAAAGTGATTGAACTCACTCCTTCTTTAGTGACAAATACCTGGGACTATCTTTGAATCAATCAGAATTTGTCATTTGTAGAATCTAGTGATCTTGGGAAGAGGATAAAGGAGCCACATTTCATTAGCCTGGGTTACATTTATTTCCTTTTTCTGCATCCTTTTGCTTCTTCATACAGAAGAGGAAAATTACATGCATGTGGTTAGCAAGTTATCAAAAATACATTAATAGTCTTTTTTCCTCAGCTGTCTTCTCAGTACCTCCATTGTAAATTAGAGCTCCATTGGTCTACAGCTACACATCTTAAAAGCATGAAGAAACATGTTCACTTTGCTTTGACCAAGATCAATATTTATACACAGATGTGCTGGTTTTGGCTGGGATAGTTAATTTTCTTCACAGTAGCTGGTGTGGGCCTGTGTTTTGGATTTGTGCTGGAAACAGTGCTGGTAACACAGGGATGTTTCAGCTACTGCTGAGCAGAGCTTACCCAGAGTCAAGGCCTTTTCTGCTTCTCACCCCAACCCAGCAGTGAGGAGGCTGGGGGTGCACAAGGAGTTGTGAGGGGACACAGCCAGGACAGCTAACCCCAACTGACCACAGGAATATCCCAGACCATCTGGTGCTGTGCTCAGCATACAGAGCTGGGGAAAAAAGAAGGAAGAGAGGGGTGTTTGGAGTGCTGCTGTTCCCCCAAGTCACCATTAGCTCTGCTTTCCTGGGGATAGCTGAACACCTGCCTTCCCATGGGAAGTGGTGAATGTTTGGTTTGCTTGCATGTGCAACTTTTGCTTTACCTGTTAAATTGTCTTTATCTCAACCCATGACTGTTACTCTTCGAATTGTCTCCCCCACTGCACAGAGGGAGAATGTGTAAAGGGCTGTGTGGTATTTACTTGCCAGTTGGGGTTAAACCATGACAGAAAATAGTGTAATTAAAGACTACCCTTTTCCAGGTGGCCTAGATCCTGAAAATATAGTCCTGCTCAAGTATTCCTCCCTCTGCCAAGATATGCTGTACTTTCTACAAAATAATTAACATTTTGGAACTACTTCCTAGAATATTGTTACTGAACAATATTTTTTCTGGTGTTAATTTTATTTTTAAACATATGGGACAAGGAGTGATTAGATAAGGTTATAAGTTTATCTTTTACAAAACCCTAAATGGGACAGCAATCTCTTGTGATCATTCTCAATAATAATCATTAGGAGCTATGGAATATGCTTTTGCCCTTCATCTTCCATGTTTAACTTCTTAAAAGTACACCTAAAACTTCCTGTGCTCATGAAACTGTCTGCTCCTAAAATCTGCCATCTGCAGACAGGGCAA
Organism: Erpornis zantholeuca; assembly: GCA_013400515.1. Lineage (NCBI taxonomy): Eukaryota > Metazoa > Chordata > Aves > Passeriformes > Timaliidae > Erpornis > Erpornis zantholeuca. The sequence continues at coordinate 27,962 of VZTN01010704.1, forward strand.
GTTCATTCTGATGACTTTTATCTGTCTCTCATAATAAAAGGGGGAAGATTAGGATTGAATACATCAGAGTGATTCAGTGGTGGTTTGTTTTTATTAATTTTCATCAACACAATTAAGTAGAGGCTGTAATCAGCTCCTGAATTACTATGACTGTATGATCTGAAACTATTTTTTTTCACTGCATTTTCTTTCACTGTTTGAATCCAATGGTAGAGTTTAGGTATGGAAGACACACCTGGACTCCTAGGTCTCATTCACAGACATATCACAATCTTTTGGCATAATGTCTTAGGAAAGTCATGTAAACATCATTTGCTGTTGGATAATAGCATTTTCCAGCAAGCATGCAGTTTTCCATTGCAGTTGTACCATTTACTCCATTCTAGACAGGAAGTTACAATAATTTCTATAGAGCACTAATTTGTAATTAACTTGTGAAGTACTTTGCTAAGTTTAATACAGTGGTTAAATCCTGTTAATTCTTGTTAAAATATGGGTTTTTTAAATATCAAACTAAGCTCAATATACAATTCTTGTCTTAGACAATCTTCTAAGTCTCTTTTAACAATTTCTCCTCTTTTTAAAACTTTGACAGCACAAAAGAAAACCATCTGAGCTTCTACAGTTTGACTGATTTTCCTGTCAAGTTTGATTTTCCTTCAAACTAGCTTTTGTTAGTTTGAAGTCACAACCTTCAAAACTGAGACTGCTCTGACATAAGTTGGGGCATAATTTCAGGTTGGGAAAACCTCTGAAAGCTCAAACTGTATTTCCAGCACATCCAAGTCTAAACATTGAGATAGAAGTATGCACTTGCAAAATGCTGTATTTGACTGACTGCTCCACTAGCCAAAACCAGCATTAACTTTTTTATCTTACCTATCTTATTCCTGAGTAAGCACAGGCTACAAGTATAGCACTTGCCATTGCCTTTGGAGAAATAAAATGTAAATGCCTTTCTATTTCCCTACTGTTTCTGATTTTGAATGAAGTATACCCAGGCTCTGTAGTAGGAGAAGAGCCAAATAAAGGCATGTCACAGAAAGAAAACCCCAAACAGATACAGTTAAAGAACCCTGAATAAAAACTCCACAAATAGACAGTTTGATGCCAAATCAATCCTGTATAACAAAGTAAAATCAATCAGAAAACGTAGGAAACTGTCAGGCTATTGAGACAGGAGAGAAAAAAAGTAAAGAATCTAAGTTGCAAGATGTGAAGTTTAGAAGACCTGCCTAAACACTACAGTGAACCAATAGAAACAAGTTCTAGAAAGTACTCTGTCTTGCACAGCTACTTGAAAATGTGCTATTCATAATATTAAAAAAAAGTAAAGTGCACAAATTATAAAATCAAACAATTTTTGAGATTTTACAATCTATGCCCCCAAACATGAAATATCTAGATAAACACATAATAGATTAAAACTTCAGTCATACTCTTAATATCAAGACTCTTCATATCAAGAATTTTAAATTTTTAAATGTAATTTATTTATTACTACCTTCTCTGTTGGAATCAATATTCTATATGGCATAATTTAACCTGCTACTGAGAAGAATTTTTGTTTATCTCCAATATGTAGACTTAAATTAATGAAAAAAAAGAAATCAGCCTCAACCGTATATTTGTTCTTTTTTCTTATACCACCTATAATTAATGGCAAAGTTAGGAAGATAAGAGACTGAATTACTGTACCCTTTATCAATGAACTATTTATACTTAATTTTCCCCCAGTTCCCCCCCCTTTTCCTTTCTGAAACCAGACAATCAATCTGCACATAAAGGAACTCATTTACATGGAACACTATCACACTTGTCTTTGTTGGGCCACAATTTCATGAACATCCCAGGATGTATGGCTGTTGAAGACTGGTGCATATATAGATTTAACAAATAACAGTTCTTATGCAGAGAGCAATCACAGAGAAAATTAGCTAATCAGAACACATTACAACATTAAATTTTCACTTTTTATAAATGGAGTAAAGATGCTTTAAATATATTTACAGTTAGAAAAAAAAGATTTAGGATTACTACAAGTCAAAATTATTTAGAAATTATGAAAGTGAAGTTCATTTAAATTATATTATGAACAGTCAAACGCAGTATTTTGCTTAGAATTTGTCTACTCCGCTGTCAGTATTGTCATATCCCTTTAATCACCAACAGGCAAAACCTTTGCTTAATGCTAAAACAAGCATCATTGCAATGAAACTCTGGAAACTAATAGTTCAATTAAAACCACCACAGCTTTTTAGATCCTATCTGACTTCTCTTACACCTGTAGTAGAAATTGCTGTTCAATGTCTTGTTCCGTAAAGAACAGTGAGACTTTTTGCATTCTTTTTGATAACCATACTTGTACCACATTTTTGAGATTATTCTCTAGAGACAGTTGAATCATAGTAAAATCCACTCCATCCTTCCTTTCAAACCAAATGGCTACTTGATTCTGAAGATAGAGTCCTCTTGTTGGCAGTGCTGGGTGGTTTATTCACATAAACTTAAATAAAAATACATTTCCCATTTAGTGAATCAATGGTAATAGATTATTTCTTTGCAAGGAATGCTGAAATGTGTTAGCATTCAATAAAGTTTAAATTAGAAACACATTTCATAAAACTTCTTGCAATAAGATTAACTACCCTTAAACTTTAAACAGTTTCAGTTCTTTTGTAATCTTACATCAGTATACTCTGCAAATAGTCCCACCTAAAAATAAAATATAAAAAAATAAAGTTGAGAAGCATGTTTTTTTCTTCTAAAAACTAGTGTATGTTATTCTGAATACTAGCCCGGCCCCAAAAACATTTAAGAACCTTAAAAAGCATTGTTTTACAGATACTAAATTTGGCCAGGTAACAGCAATTAACAGACATCCTATTTAGTAAGATAAAGCAGAATACATAATAAACAGGTCAGTAGTTATCCATCTGAAATAGCCTATAATTAACATTTGATGTCTAAAAAGTTTAAACAGCAACACCAAGGAATGAGGTATGTATGTTCTCAGATATCACATCAGACTCTCATTTTATGCAACTAACTGTATTTCACAACTAGCATCTTACAAAATAGAACAGTACTATTGTGCCTGTAAGTACTGCATTAAAAACAGAAAAATACATTACTACAAGAAACCACCAAACATCACAATTGTCAGGGGTTACAAAAATCCATTGTTTTAAGCAGTTAAGAAGACATATCATATGTTGGTAATAATTTGGGCCTGGATTCACTACCAAGAAGGTCCATACAACTTTCACATGGGCTTAAAAATATATTTACTTTGAATGAAAAAGAAAAGGCTCAGGGGAGTGTAAGTGCACTACCTCACTAAAAGGACTTAAATGGACTTTTGTACTGAACCTGAATATATAATTTAAAATCTATACATGAATTGTATGTATGTATCAAAACACTTATTGGTTGTAAACAAAAATGCAAAATCTGTATTCACAAAAATATTTTATTGGTAATTTTACATAATACCAGATGGTATTGTAAATAGTTCTGCTCTGTATCAGTATATTGCTAAGTGCGTAAATGTTGACAGTTTATGCCATAAAGTAGGATACTGAGTCTTTTTCAAATTATTTATGACATAATATATTCTAACAGGCCAATTTAATATTAAAGAAATTGATTCGGGAACAAAAAAAAAATAGAATTGTTATTTCCTTATTCTTGTGCAACATCTGATATTCCTCCACTGAAATAAGTGACTAGGTGACACTAGAAAAATCTGGGGCAAGGAAACAGCACTAATCAGAAATGAGAACTGCAGTTCTGTTCTTTTTAAAGCTTTTCCAAACTTTGAAATTTCCAAATAGTTTTTGCCAAATGCATCACCATCTGAGGTTCAGTATTTGTTACACAACACAGAATACCAGTGTACAGTGACAATGCAGTACTTTACCTGAATTGCAAGGTTAACTAATCAATGCTTAGAATGTGTTTTCTATTTTGCTTGTAAACGTTACAATAAGTGTTTTAAGTGTCAAAAAATATTGGTAAAACCATCAACATAATTCAGTAACAGTAATCTAGTAAAATGTGTCAAACATTGGCAAAAATCCATACAAATGTTTTCTTTAATAACATTTTTCCTATTTAACCACACCAAGTACCAGCAGGTGTTTTTAAGAAGATAATTATTATGAAAATTCTGTTGCAGCAATAATTGATTAAGTTGATCTTTGACTTGCATACATATAACTATGTTCCACAATTCTCAAATAATACATATTTAG
>VZTN01010706.1:1820-18165 GCA_013400515.1 Erpornis zantholeuca
GTGGTTTAGTGGTGGACTTGGCAGTGCTGGGTTAATGGTTGGACTTGATGATCTTATGAGGTTGTTTCCAACCTAAATGACCCCATGATTCTATATAGCTGCCAGCTGTATAGAAAAAATAACACCGAGAATGGGAAAGAAAATTGCAACTGTATTACGGAGAATAGAGCTGGCCTTTCTCAGATGTAAGGTGTCTCTATAGCCTCCAAGGGATCATTTCTGTCAGAGTAGAGTCCATCTGGGGGCAGCCAGGGTGTGTGCGAGGGAAATAATTTTGCACAGGCAGATCCTCTCTCATTTATGATGCAATAACACCTAAATACTTTTAAAATAATATCTTCACCTTAGCAAGAAGACTTTCTGGGAGAGGGTCTGCTTCTTACTCTACACATGTACTTCATCTGTTATAACTACCTGCTTCACTGCAGTTATTCCAGCAGCATCATGCAGCCTCTGTAAGGTGAGAAATGGCCCCATTCTAGAGGGTGCTTGAGTTGGTGTGTGAATAAGGGGTTAAAAACAGAGCTAATTTTTTGGTGTTAAACCTCACTGGTACCGTTCATCAGTGCTTCTATGAAACACGGCTTGATTTTTCAAATGTTTCTTTTCACAAAAGTTTTCAAAATTGGGCACAAATTGTACATATTCCCGAGTGGTTCAATCTGTTACCAGGTACATGCTACATTTGCTTATTTAACTTATTCTGTATCAAGAGGTTTGGGAGGAGTCCTCCTAGCAGCTACCCCACACAGCTCACAGCCTAAGGAACAGTAGTGGATCTATGTATCATTTATGTGCAAGTGATGGCACAAAGTTTTAGGTTTGGTTATTCCGTGCATTTCACGTGCTGGGCCTGCCTTAATTTTCATGCAAACACCTCCCAGCCCACAAATCATTCATCATAGAGGGGTTTATGTCTCCTCTGTAGATCTGTGCTGTCTTCCCCTTTTGGGTCATTTCAGAGTAACTAGACCCTGATGAAATGTATTTTACTACTGTAGACAGAAATTTGCTGTGAGTCAGGTTACAATAACAGCATAGTGAACAGAAACAGTATGGGGGGAAATGAGTTACGTACACATACAGAGATGCTTTTCTGCTAACTCCAAGTTTGTTTTTACGGTCACAATTATAGAGTATGCCCCATGCCTGCTCAGACAATGCAGTCTCACTCCACACAAACACCAGCCTGCTGCTGAATGACTCCACCAAAGCATCCCTGCCAGCACAACAACACATCCTGCCCACAGTTCTTCCATTCCCTGCCACATTCTGAGCACAGGTGTTCCTACTGCCTCATTTTTTGTCACTACTACAAAAGACTGATGTTTTTTGTGTACAAAGGAGACAAAGACATACATATGAAAAACAATCATTATCCCTCAAATAATTTAGCTTTGTAATTCCTTCTTTCATGTGGCCTAAAGTCAGGTACAGTATTTGTGTAGTAATTCTAATTGTTCAGACTTGCTTTCTATGTGTACAAACATAAATTATAATAGGCTTGTCATTAAAAAGTAATTACTGCTTTTGTCTCATATTTCTGAGCTATCAGCATGGTAAAAATAGAAGCAAATCCTTTTTTCCATTTCAAAATCTTGTTAATTATCTGAGTATGTCTCCCCAAGGTGTATATAATTATTTCATAATAATGAATTATTATTAGTAATTAAAGTCCCTTGGTCCATGCTTTGGGATTTAAAAAATACAAAGCAAACTCAGTATTGAATCAAGATGTACAGAGAGGAAAGCATAGAACAATTATTTCACAAAACTGTGAATTTATAAACTCATCTAAAAAATCGCAAACAACAATAATTCTGCTTTACCTAATGTTTTTGCTGTTAACACTGCCTTTTCCACTACCTCCATGGTAAAACATGGGAGAATTCTTTTTTTAAGTGGACATCTCAAACAAAATTCTTAGCTCTAGTGGACAAGACAATTTGACCTAACACGCTTGGCATGATGTGGTTACTCCAACATAAGCAGCTCAAATCCATCAGAAAACATAATAGAGGAAGGTCAGAGAAATTTAAGAGGTACAAGTACATATGCCCAGACCAACTAGGAATGAATATATGGAGAGCATTAAAAGAAGAGCTGGCAGGCAGAGAGAAAGAGGATCAAATACAGAACATGCACAAATGACCATTCCACATTGTCTGGTTGTGTCCTTCCCATTTAGCTAAAAGCTGACACAGGAAGGACTAATAATTGTCTCTCAAAGAAAGAATGTGGTGATTCTGGGGCTGTCCCCCTTCTTTGTTCCGTGATGGTGAGTAAGAATTGCTGTCCACTGCTGAAAACTCACATTTCGTTCACTCTTGCAACTGAACTCTTCCACTCAAACTTCCAAAACAAAACTTTTAGACAAAAGCCTCTTTTCATGTATTGTGGACAGGTATATTGACTTACAAGAATACTTAAATACACCAATAACTTTACTTTCTTACCTAATAATAGAAAAGCAGTGCTAAAGAAGCAACAGTGTGGAAAAAAAGAAACAAAACATCACAACTGTAAGAATATGCCCAGTTACCCAAAGATGATGTCTACAAGCAGACTTCCAACTCGTTCTCTTGTACCCTGCAGCCAACAATAAAGATCACGCCTGTCTTTAGAAAGCCCTGGTGTTCACCACTTAGACAGTGGGACAATGGTTTTATTTATTTGGGACAAGCTGTACTTGCCAGAAATAAATATTTTTAAGTCAGTCAAGACCTCTGAGTTACAAAACCTGCAGGTGTGAGCAGACATACTTTCAGGATTTTATTTAGCAACACCGAAAGGTAAAATCAAGGAGAGAAACTTACAACTCAAAGACCATATAAAGCATTCCATCTGAGCTGTATGTCTCCAACAGTTCAACAATGTGAGGATGCTTCAGCATATGACAAATACTGGCTTCTCTCTTCAGATCTGTGGAAGATAAGAAGGTAGTTGTACATTAGATATGTACTCAAGCTGTTGAATTGAAAAAAAAAGAAAGCCATTAGAACACAATGTTTGGAAAGATGTACACTTCTGAAATTTCTAATGAAATCATTAATCTTTATAAAGAACACTGGCAAGATGATATTAATTATGCTTAATTTAAAAAGTCACATAACTCTCAAAATACAAACACACAAACCAGATTCTTGAATTCACATATTAATAAAAGATCTCCTAGGTCATAGTCTAAAGAAGTCTACAGAAGTAAGTTCCTTTAATGTACATTTTCAGACTACACCAAGATTTTCATCCTAAATATTCAACATCACTGCAGACTTACCTCTAAATGCAGAAGACAGGCCCTTTAACAGCACTACAGAACTATTAATAACTGGAGGCCTCTACCTGGATTCCTCTGCTCCAAGGAAGATGAACTAGAGCAGATTGTCCAGGCCCACACCCAGCAGGAATCTGACCATGCCCAGGTGTGAAAACTCTATAACCTGCCCAGGAAACCTACACTGGTACCCAATCACCCTTATAAGTAAAGCAGTTTTTTCCTTATGTGTAAATTTGTTGCCGTTTAAACCTTCAATAATGAGTATTCTCTTCCTTAATTGTATTTCTTTTAAAATCACAATATATGAAATGACACTGGCATAAATTTTAATCAGCATATACTAGTTTGCATCTCTGCTCTAGAGAAGAATAAATAAGGCAGGAAAAGCTGCAAATAAAGAAGAGCAGAAACCACTGTGAAATCCCTCAAAGCTTAAGAGTTTTTGTTTTAAACAACTTTTCTAACTTTTTCTGATCACAAATCAATCCTTCTACAGATAAAGAAATGCAAAAAAACAAACCATGCTGAATGAATTTTCTTTCTTCTTTGTTTAAAGTATTTGGTACTTTTGTTATTTAATCATCCTTAAACTTTTTTTCATTTATCTACTTGTATTCTAGAAAGAATAGAAAAATCTTGAATGAATAGCTTTGATGGTAATTTGATAAGTGAGGAAAATATCAGTCTGAATTCTGAAAGAGACATTTTACTTTTCTATTCTCTTTCCATACAATTGGTCATTGTTCAAGAATGACCTACATATGCATTTATGAAGCAATAAAAGTATGATTTCTTGGTTTGAGAATATTCACCATATTACTGGGCTACACTAGAAAGAAATTTAAAATGCACTATTTTCACATGTGCCCTCTTACATTCTTAGCATGGATCAGTAACACTGAAAAGTACAAGCAGCAAAATGAACACTCTTTCATGTGAAGCATTTAACAGGTAACTCAGATTTATGATAGACTTTGGATCTTTCAGCCATCTATAAATTCAAAAGAAAAGCTGAGTTTGGAAATGACTGAATTTCAATCCAAGAAAAATGTTCAGATTCACAAAGTGTAAATTTCGTTACCAGAACTTTCATCATTCACCTGCATTATGTGTTCCCTCCCTCACAAGCTTGCAAATATAATCTAGAAGCAAAATGACAGATCAACCCTTTAGAAACCATCATGTGATGGCACCTTAGGAAGTGCAAGCAGAACAGCAAAAAGAAGTATCATTCAGTGATGACAAAGAAATTTTGTTAAAGAAATTAATGTAAAATTTGTCCTTTGTCTGTCCATTTATGTAGATGAAATTCTAAAACCTAAGAAAACAGGAGTATGTCTCTCACTACTGAAAATACATTATCAGTTCTTACACCACCTTAATGCAGAGCAACTACTAAAGCACCACTGTAACTTTCCCTTCCATCACATTAGGCAATGTTTTCACACTAAATGGTTCCCACCCCTTTTCTAGGCAGAGAGGTTCACTCAAGTACACATCCAGTCCTTCCTAAACAGGATCAGAGATGAACACACTAAGGGGCAGTGTAAGAGAATGAAAACCTGTGATTCTGTGAATGACTATGATCTTCAGAAAATAGGCTGCTCCTATTTTGTCTCTTACTTTATAAGAACTTTAATGCTACCACACTTCACTGTGGCATCCAATACTTATTTCAGATGGAAAGCCAAGTGAAAATATCCAACACAAAATTACAGGAAAGTTCTGCTTTATATACAGGCAAAAATTGTGTTCAAAATACTTTCTTTTGTCTGCTTCCTTTATTAATATTTTGTGGGCCTTATTTGAAGAGAATTAGAATTTAAAGGATGGAAGTATATGCTGCCATTTCCCTCATTCCTCTGTGTAAAACTGGATGAGTGCAAAAATTGCTCACAGACTGAGCACCAGCACAAGGGGAAGGAGAAACAAAGTGGAAAATAAAATCTCCAACAGGAAAACAAATGAACAGAAGTTACAGAACAAGGTTTTGTATGACTAAGGGGTCTTGGGGCTACGAGCAGAACAAAGTCCTACTTTAAACACAGCAGGGACTCGTTCAACTGTAGGCCTATTAAGAAAAAGAAAACTAGGTATAAAGAGACAGACAAGTACATACCACACTGATTTAACAAAGCCACAGGGCAGAAAAGAGATGACGGATTCTGAACTACATTTGGACCATGACCCAAAGGTCAAAATATGTCATGTCTAAGATCAGTAAAAAGGAAAGGGGAAGAGGAAAAAAGACAGAGATGGCACACAGATTTCATTGTTTTCACTTAAAAAATGGCATCAGCATCTACTCAATCTTTTATCAAATGCTTTTATCAGACTGAATTAAATTTTACCTCCACAGGTTCAAAAGGTAAATAAAATCCCATGTACTCAAAGATACGGTTCCAGTTCTGACTGCAACACAAACCCAACCAGACTGCACCTGCTTGGCTGCACCAAGTGATTGAGGATTTCCTAAGAAAAATCCCATTGTCTTGTGAGCCACAATATTATCTGTGGCATCCTCCTGAATATAACACTGTATGAACTATTTGCTATCTCCTCTTAAGTTTTCTAAACCTTTGCTGAGTATTTGAGCCATGTTGTGCAGTAATAAAGGTCCCAGACACACATCCCATATCCAAATTAGCCTTTCATATTCCACACACCTGCAAAAGACTCAGGATAACTCCAGAATCTACCAATGGAGTAAGCTGGCTTTAAGCAGCAAGAGGTGATGTGTCATTTACTAATGGTCATGTATCCCATATTTACAACAATCTCCTTCACTAGTAAATGAAATTTAGTGGAAAGAACCTACCCTCAGGGAAGACAAGGTCTTGGAATCTAAACCAAACTGTCATATTTTACTTGCTGGACTATTTAACTTCATTTGAATCCTTCTGAACCCTTTATCTATTCATTCTTTTCTTCTCGATATGGCTGAAGAAATGACTTTCTGGTTCATTCTTTAAGCCTCCCCTGCCAGCACTTTTTTCTAAATTAAACATAATTGACAACAGCAATAATAAATAGAACTGCAAGTTTTAAAAGCACAAGATTTAGAAGTTTCTCTGCCAGCTGCATGAAAGGTACTGTCACACAACCAGAAATAGGGAAAAAGATGTGATGTTCCATTTAACTTGTTTAGCACACAGGCTGATACTTCACACATCATAATTTGAAAAGCATTTACAAGTTATCCTTTTACACAACTGTTACCAATAAATGTTCCAGAATTTCAGTCTGTTTACAAAACTCTGAGGTTTTTTTAGCAACTGGAGACAAGTAAAAGTTTCCATTTTAGACCTGGATAATTATTTAGAGAGCTACTAAAGTTGTTAAAATGGCTTCAAAGTTTAGACTTCGGTAAAAACCAAGAAAATTTCAAAGATGGAAAAAGGAATTTGCAGCCTTAATCAACACATAGAGAAAATGCAGCCTTGTGTGGATAGTGACACTGAAAGTGAATTGCTGGAAGCACTAAAAACCACAACTGCTCTAAATAATTGCAAAGAAAGATATATCAGTCTTTGAGAGAAAACATAAAACTTGAGCATCACTTAAAATTCCCACAGGAGTTAACAACCTAATATCCTACACATCTCTGACAATTCTGGCAAACACCTAATTTCGTTTCAAAATCTGATACCCAAGGTTTTAAAACTTCTCAAATATACTGAACATATTTTCATGGAAGTATATTCATGGAAGAATTGGATGCACTCTAGCAGCCTGCATTATAGCACCATTTCATTATCTTAAAAGTGATATGCACAGGCTGTAGCAGTCCCATATTTTTTGGGGACAGACAGTTCCAAGTTTCTTAGCAAGATGGAAGACACATGTCATTTTTATGTATATACAATTCATTTTTATACATATACCATTCTGATTTTCCAGGTTCAGTCATTTAAAGGATTAGTTCTCCAGCCACAGCTTGGGTATGACAGTATTTTGAAAGGAAGTATCTGCATCACTAAGTTTCTTGCTCTGAATGCTTCTACATATGTCATATGGAAAGATATGATTATTTTTAATTTAAATAGGTGCGGTAGTACTAAGTTTTAAAGGGAAATCAGTATGCTTTGTTCATTTGGTTATGTCATTCTCACCAACCATCCTTTGGTGAGCATCATGGAGAAGCTCCTGACCACCCAAATGGAATCCTTCTAGACACAGCTAAGCTAAACTGTGTGCCTTGGAAATGTGGCTGATGCCACCACATGAAGCATGGACAAGGCAGACACTGAGATCTCAGCCCCAGCTGTTTCACCCTACAAACACATTGGGTTTTGTCCTGTGGATTATTAGCCTTTGCTAGATGTTAAACTCCCACCCAGGCTCAGCTGGGCAAGAGTAGAAAGCACAAGTAACAAGCACAAAAAAGTTAATAAGTTCAGATAAAGACAGGGAGATTGCTGATCAGCTACTATTGCCAGCAAAACAGCCTTGATGAAGTTAACTTACGTACTTACTGATTTGGGTAAAGAAGATAAACATGAAACCAAGAAATTTCCTTCCTCCTTTCATGGGCTACACTTCACTCCCTCACTTCAGCCCCCTCCAGCCCCCAGCTCTGAGGGCTGCAGGGGTGGGAGCCATGCTCAGCACACTGCAGTGGCTCCTCTCTGCTGCCCCAGCAAGGGTCCTCCATGTGCTCTGCCATGGTCAATCTCCTCCTTCCCGACCTTGCTGTTCTCTCTTTTGGTTCCACAGAAACAGTGCTCCAGTGTTTCCTATCCCTCCTGAAATATATCTTCATGGGAGCACCACACACAAGGCTGATGGGCTCAGCTTTGGCCCACTGGAGCTGTCTGGGAACCCACAGCCCCAAGCCTCTTCCCACAAAAGCTGTCCCTGCACTCTCCCATTACCAAAAACTTGCCACTTAACATTTAGTCCAGGTCTAATTCCCTTTCTGCTGCAGACATGACACACCTCAGCCTGAAATCATCCTGTAACAGCCCTGTGGAACATCCAGCACAACACCAAAATCCAGTTTAACCAATCACTCTGTACCTGAGGTCACACTTCCAAACCCAGGTGATCCTCCAGGAAAAAACTGGCTTAAAAAATTTCCCTATCTCCTCTCTGCTCATTCTTGCTGCTCTGTGAAAATTACTTCTAGGCTTTATTACTCTAATAATACATCAGGGAAGTCATAAAAGGTCTCACAGCAGCCAACACACTGCAACAGGAATGAGCAGCTGGAGGTGGGAACATCCTGTATTGACATTGGCAGTGAAACTCCTACACTACAGAACCACAGCAGCGTTTCTGCCCCAAAAATCTCTTCTTTTCAATTTTTTTTCTTCCGTTTTTTTCTTCCTTTCCCTTAATTAAAGCAGCACTTCCTATCTTCCTGGGATATGTGAGCGACTCCTCATCACACAGATACATCCGACCAGTTAATGACTCACTGCCTCAACAAGCACTGAAAGCTTTCCTGCCTCTCCTCCCAAACACTTTGGGGTGGCTGAGGCTCTGCAGTAGCCAAGCTGATTTAACTGCTGGCTCTTTCCCCCTTCATCCCACACACATTCCTGCCCTCTTTCCACTGTGCAGCAGCCTGCAGCTTGTCGTACCACACACCAAACCATTTCAGTGTTAATTAAAAAAAAATAAAAAATAAAAAAATTTGTCTCCAGTGGCTCAGTGTTTTGCAGTTTTAGCACGGGAAATGGCTCATGAGCAACCTCAACTATAGAAGTCAACTTAAAAGAAACAAAAGGAATATGCAAGGAGAAACCAAACAAGGCTGGGAAAACCAGCATTTAGAGCTGCTTAGGTTGTTGCAAAACACAAGTACACACCTTTCCCTGAAAGTGCCTCCATTGTCGCCAAATCTGTGTTGCATAATCGATCTGTACCTTAGCAAACATGCTCGAAACACATACCAAAAAGAAACAAAGAAACTGAGTCATGCCTGTCAACGTCTTTAGCAAGTATTTGCTTCAGGAGGTGTCCCCCCCAAAAAAACCAACACAGACAATGGCCCCACATACATTGGCCACATTTTTAATGGATGGGGTGTTCACCACACCTTTGGTATTTCTCACTCCCCCACAGGTCGGTCAATTATTGAAAGAACGAATCACACCCTAAAACGTATTCTAGATCAACAGAAGGAGGGAGTGGAAATGACACCACAATTTTTAATTTTTTCGACAGCTCTTTTGCAGAACCGGATCCACCAGTTTTTAGGCATTTTTCAATGCCTAAACACACAAGCAAAATTGAAAGAAAATCCCCCTGTTCTAATCAGAAATCCTGAGACAGGACAAATTGAAGGTCCTTTCCGACTAATAACCTGGGGCAAAGGGTATGCTTGTGTTTCCACAGGTGCAGGACCTAAGGGGGTCCCCGCAAAGAAAGTCAAACTGCACACGAGAGTGCTCACACAACCCGGCGGCATAAGAACAAGAGCAGAAGAAGAAGAAAGATCTTTTACAGCTTTGGATTACCACAAATGTGCTGTGTCCGTCTCTACCGCCACAGCTTGTAGCTGTGAGTGGCTCTGAATAAGAACACCCTGGTAATCATCAAGTACAGTGGCAACGTGAGATAATGCATTTCCTGTCGGTATCTTTTAACGCTACTGTAGCATTTGGAAACTAAGTGTTGATGTGAAGCAAGACCAACAAAATGTGGTTACAGCTAATATTTCCCTTTCCGAGATCTCCATGCAGAAAATTATGAAAATCTTCATTTTATGGAATTAGACTTTATAGGTGTTTCCTAAATTCTGAGCAACTTTCATTTGCTACTCTATTATTTCTCAGTCTAGGACATAAATATAACCATGTTAATGGCTTTTTAGCTGGAGTTGGGTATCTTGGGAGACTTAAAAGGCAATTTTCCTTCCTCAGTTTATACTCTCTTAGCTATGATGAACATGAAACTGAGTGTGAAAAGAATCCCACTTTTCTCTCAACGTTGGATACATCCACCAGGCTTGTCCAGAATCACATATCTGACAGTGTAAGTTGCTTTGCATGATTGTGTCCACGAAAGCAACTCTCCCTCCACTTATTCACTTCCTCATTTTTACTGACATGCAAATAAGCAATGTTTGATTAAGATGGTGTATTTTAGGAAATGAATCAACTTGAACTAATAAAGATGTTAAAGAATGCGCAAAAGAGTATTTAACAGCTGCCTACTGCAGATAATCTGAACCAATTTCATTTAATTAAATGATAATTCTTGGCAACTTTTTACAAAGCACCCATCCCACTGAAAAAAATCTAACATTTTTCAAGGAAGAACAAAGATTGGATATCTCTCATCTAAGACTTTCCGCATTCTATGTCCTCTTGGTTAATGCTCAACATCAGGTTCAGAACTAGGGGGAAGGGGAAAGACGAAACAGAAATGTGAAAGTAACACCTTCTGGATTATTATTTTTTAATTAATTAGATGCACAATTTGTCTTTAAAAAATACTGTTAGTAGTTCTCTCTGCGGCAAAGTAGCAGCTTCTGAAGTGCTTCACAAACCCAAGAAGGAACATAATAATCAGAAGTAGGGTTACAAACTCCATAAATTAATTTAAAAAGGAGTAAGGAGGGTTTTCTCTGTCATGAGTTTGGCCTTCCGAACAGAAATGGAATTGTTGCTGAAGACATTTTGCAACATGTGCTGTAAAATCTGAAACACTTTTCTCCTAATGTTGCACTGTTCTCAATAATTAATGAAAGGAAATTGAAAATAGTCATTGACTCTCAAGTTGTGATCAATCAAATTATGAAAGTGCATTCACTACTGATAACCACATTTATTAAATCCCACGTTCCCTCCTGTTACCCAGCACTGTGCAACAGCTGAAACACAACACCTTCCCAAGTACCATAGACCACACAGGCTTTTACACTGCAAACCACAATTTTAAACAGTTTGTGATACAATGAATTCCTTAACAAAGGGAAGTGCAGCAGATCTGTCAGAGTATGCCGTGAAATTTCTTTTAAAATAAACAAAAATAGAGAAACAATTGGCCACAAGGTGTGTATTTGATAAAAGAATGCTACATGCTGGCTGGAGCACTGAACTGGCAAAATTCTCAGCTGTATGGTCACTGTGGACTTCACTGAAATAACTAGAAGGTTGTGATTTCATACAGTTACACAGATTGTGCTTTCTTGTAGTGAAAACTAACACTTAAAAGTACCAGGCCCATTAAATGCAGCAATTGTTCACTCTTCTGTTAGCTCATTCTCCCCTCCTGCACCATCTTTCCCTTCATGCTGGTGCAATGCTTGTGCAACTGCACCATAAACACAATCAAGGAATCGATCCACCTCAACTGCAAACAATCTTTTTCCCTCTCCCCTTGGAGCTGTTTTTCCACCAGACTGGTTCTTGCTAGTCCTGGGAACCTGCATAAGCACCTCAGAGCCCAACAGGATCAACAGCCCAGCAATAGAAACAAATGGCCAGATCACAGCAACAAAAAACATCTGCCAGTAATGATGCCTTAGGTTTTAACTTTTATATTTTTCAAATCCTGTACTGCTAGCGTGACTCTCAAGTTTTCTGTAGCTTATTAAGTACTGTTCTCTTATGCTAAGATAGACATAACAAAACCTCTAACTTGCTCTCCATGGACACTACCGAAAGAGAACTGTAAACCATCACCCTGGGGAGAGGGGGGCAGGCTTGGGGGAAATCACATCATTGGCTGGGTTCTGGTTGGTGAATTTATGTTGATATAAAACTGTGAAGCACTCGTGAGCTGTCACTGTCCATTTTGGGATCCACAGAGGCAAGATTCTCTGGAGCCCAAAGTGTGTACCTGAAGGCCTTTCAAATAAATACCACCTTTTTTCCTTTATTCCTGTCCAGTCTCTGTTTCTAGGTAGCCATTTAAGGCATCAGTACATCGTATCTCAATAGTCTGTACATTGCTGCCCTTCTCCCAAAGACTAGAGAAGTCAGAAAAGCAGATTTCACAGTATTATCGGAAAATGTCAACTTCCCTTAGTTTTATGTTTTCATACATTTAACTGAATCTCAAAACTAAAACTGAGAAATGAACTTTTAAGTCAGGTGACATTTCTTTTCTCCCTCTGTAGTGCCCTGTTTGTGCAGTTCCACGTGGACATGTGTCCCTGCAGATTTCTCACTAGGTGGCAACGCAGCTCCGGCTTTGATCTGCGCGGAGTCAGCAGCAGAACACGAATGGAGCCTGCATCGATTTGGCTGCCAAGAGCTTTGTGCTTGGCCAGTTTTATACCCTTGATCTTGTTAATGGTGAGTACAGTTCAGGCCTAAGAACAAAGAAAAGATGCCACTCTAAAATAATTAAGGTACATTCAGAGCTAAGCGTGCTTTTATCCAGATTCTGTGCAAGACCAGTCTCTGCTCTACTCCTAAGCACAGCCCTTCGCTGCTGATGGCCACACACCAGAGCTGTATGGCACAGCTAAAATGCATTTAAACACCATTTGCTCACAAAAGCCAGAAGTTCTTCACTCAGTCCACAAACTCTAACACAGTCTGTGTTTATTGCTACCAAGTCCAGAAAAAAGCTTTCAGTTTAAATCACTGGAATTTCTCCCTTTTTAAAGGTTAATCACCCAGAGCGGAGTCCTTTGTCTCCTTTTTTGTACCATTTGTTCGTTTCTGGAGGGTTCTTTTTGCTGCAGGTGTGAGTGCATGTATGTGGGTGTTCATGGTTTCTCTCCAGCCTTTGGCCATGGCAATACAGGCAATGTATTACCTCAGAATGTGCTAAAAGCATTATTATCAATGTTATGCTCAAATTGGCACAACGTTTTTACACCAAACTTTGACATCTTTTGGCCAGAATTCACTTAGGCTGATCAGGTTAACTAAAGGTTATAGACATTGCAGTCCTTTAAATGAGTTTTTAGTACTCATGTACTAAAACGTAATGACATTAAATCAAGTAAGTGCCCTTGAAGGCAATGGAACATTATCAAGAAAAGGATGTTAGCTGATCTTGAAAAATTAAGTGATTTTTCTTGCTGATCATTTTAATGTTTTTGGTTTTTATTTTTGTTTGAAATGTCTTTTCTTCTGTGACTTAGCCTTTACCTAAATGTAATGACAGGAAAATTTACTTTTTGATACCGAGAAAGAACCCTAGTTTTAGAGGAAAAACTCTGGTATTTTAAAGACACCAAGGAAATCTATTCATAGCATATTCAGCTAGTCTAGACAAACTGTCTGTAACTCTTACTTGAGGAAGGGTTAAATTATCCATTACACTGCTTCTGCTGCTGAATTTAAGAGTCAGAAACAGCCCAAAGGCCCTCAGAAGAGGGAACTGAAGATGCTCCTCATACAGACAAATGTACTTGCTTGCTTTGATCAAAGTTTCTTTGGTCTTGAATTGCTGGGCTCTGCACAGCCAATACAAAACCAGTTGCACATTAATGCTAGAAAGGAAATAATCTACTTTACCCAAGTCTAGACACCCCAAGCAACACCAGCATCTAAAAGTGACTGTAATTCCACAGTCACTCATAGCTCAGTGACTGACAGTGTTTTAGCTGGCACGCAGCTCAGTTACTTTGCAGTTTTTCTCAGGTAAAAGAGCACAAGCTGCAGTAACTGCTGCTGTAAGGGACAGCTGGATTCTCAAAGTCCCTGCACAGCACATGGAACTGAGCACAAACAGCACCTACAGTGCACCCTGAGTAATAGACAACTATCTAGCAAATGTAAGAATGATGCCAATTCTGTTCTGCTTTGAAATCCTGTAGTGGAACGATGTCTGAATGCTGGAGAACAAGTACCTTAGCAAAACTTGTTTTCTGGTTCAGTGACAGAACAATGTCAGGAACCAGAAAATTCTTCTCAAGCAGTAATAATCCAGGATATGAGAAAATTTAATTTTGGGTTGTTCCACTTCTGCACATGCTTCTCTTCACAATTATTACCAAAAGTAATAGAATTTTTTTTGGTCTCCTTTGTTAACTGGCATGTTATAAAGCAAGTTTTGTAAAACCAGTGTGCATGTCTCAGTTCAGTCATTAAAAAAATTTCACTATAGAATGTATTTTTTACCAGCACTTTCAGGATTCCATACCAACAAACCAACAAACTTTTAACTAGTCTCTTTGCTACTTACCAAATACCCATAAAGGACTTCTGAATACCAAGTTTGTAATGCTTTTAAGAAGCACATTGTCCCCTTTCTGCTTGTGCAGTTGCAATACTCCTCCAAGCCTCTGAAACCAATGCTCTTAAAATACACCCCCCTCCTTTCATTCCACAGAAATCAGATGTTAATGATGTAAGCAGTGCAACTGAGCTCAAACTGTTTCTAGAAACATTTAGGTCACAGCTCTAGGAATAAGGTTTTAACTTGCTTGACTTGTCTCTGATTTTACAACAGGCTGAAAATACCACAAATCTTTACAAACTGTCACCTATACTTTTCTTTGTAAAACAGATTAAGCTGACAGAGGTAACATATGCCCATAAAGAACCAATCCAGTGACAACTTTGCCTATGAACTGAGTCCTAGCACAATTACAGGCCATCACAGAAATATTTTCTTTCATAATATTCACACACTTCTCATGTTGTTTAAAAGGACAATTTCTCATCACCGATACAGACAAGAAGAGTTTTCTTCTTTAATCTCACCCAAGCATTAAGCAAATAATATTTCATTTCCCTTCTATATTATCCAGTGATAAGCAAAAAAAACCTGAAATTCATACTTAGCAAAAGTTGACTTAGAAACAGTTTGATTATCTAAAAAACCTGTGAATTTGGAAATTGTATCAAAGTAGAAGATTGGACTTGGAAACAATGCACCTGCATGGCTTTTTAACTAACTTTTGAGAGAGCTTCCCACTGCCTCTGAACTTTCATGTGATGCCAACAGCAAGAATCACACTGTAATACACAATAACTTCCTTCACTGTCACAGGGTACTCTGAGGGACTGACATGGATCTACAAAGCCTTGTAGTAACCAGCTGTAAATAATGGATTGCTCCTCCTGCTAGACAGAGGTAAGATTGTTTAAGTACTTGCATATAAAACCCTCTCAAATTAAATGAACCTTTCTCAGGTGCTAAAAGGTTTGACTCAAATTTGTTCAAATTTCTTTCATTGGTGTCCAAATCTGAAATGATGATTCACTAGAGTAAGAACAAACCTTTATAAATTCTGCTCATTTTTCTTGCTCTAAAGTGAAAGAGCAACAATAAGCTTGCATATATATATGAAATTATCAAATCATAAATGCCCTACTATATTTTTTAAGTCCACAGAAATAACTGATAATAATCTGCATCCTCTCAGCAAAACAGCTTTACAAGAGCACTGTAAGAAACTTCTAATGGGGTTCTCTTGTTAAAAGACATCCACATTCCCTTTCCTCACAAGTTAAATATCTGTCTAGGATAAGGAATATCACTGACATGATGGGGTAAATTAAAACTCTCTCAACATGACAACACATGACTCTCAGGCTGAACACAGCCTTGTCCAGATTCTGAAAATAATCTGAAGCACAGGGAGTTGCACAAGGTGTTCTCCCCACCCTTTCTTGAAGGAAGAAATAAACACTAGTTCTGAGCCTGACCTCCCTCCTCCCTCACAAGCCTCTTTTGGTGAAGCAGCCTGTTCAGTGTGTCTCACTCTGCACAACCAGCTCTCACAAGAAACTGAGGCAGGGAGGGGTGTAACACTGCACTCTAGAAAGGAGATGAATTATTCACCTGTGACTTTGACATAAAAACTCAAATTTGCAAATCCATGAGCTGTTTATGCAGGTTGTATATGCATCTGCAACAGAATTAAAAGTCAGCTAAGGTTCTGGCAGAATTTATGAGCTTAAATGCAGTGTATGCATAGTAGCTGTGCTGCTTCAGGGCACAATGATACAGAAGAGTCTCTGCCACTCAATACCTGGATTAATAAACCATGATGGACTTGAGTTATCCCCATGGAAGATCACTTCAAAGTCACAGGGACCCTGATTCTTGAGGATTTATTAGCCCAGGCAAACACAAGCTGTGGAAATGCCAATGAACACCCCAGGAAATGGAACGCCAGGAAAATGGGGCTGACACTCTCCAAAGGGT